>PNEQ01005478.1:0-19631 GCA_003012365.1 Medauroidea extradentata
ATATATATATATATATATATATATATATATATATATATATATATATATATATATATATATACTAACTTAAACAATTCCTAAAATTTTAAGAACTAAAAAAAAAAAAAAAGTACAGCTAGGCCGAAATTTGATCCATTACCTCTTCACTTCCCTTTCTCTGTTCACGACCTAACCAACTGAGCTACGAATCCTTCTGTGATATTGAAATTGTTATTTGAATAGGAATAGTTCGGCCTAATATTAAATTACAATTGTACTGCTTTTATATTCAAACATGTTTGTTTTGCGTCTGCGAAAAGTTAACCGACGTCAAATAATATTACCAAATTATTGCCGTGCACCGCAGTACAAAGAACGAGACGTGCAGCTGCGGTATTTTTAAAGTTTATAGCATTTTCTTTTGTGATCGATCGAATTAACCACTTTGAAATTGTTATAGGCTATCTAAAATTAAGATGCTTGAATTATGCTGATAAACAGTTTAGACGTCCTACTTGTCGCACAAGCTTATATTTTGACAGTGTTCGCCATCTTGTCGCTCACGCACGTCAGCCTGCCATCTTCCGCAAGTCAACCAAATGGATTTAGTTTCGCCATCAAAATCATTTAGTCCAACGAAAAAAAAAAAAAAATTTTTTTTTTTTGTGTCAAAGCACATAACTCATGACTAACAATATTATTTTGTTAACAAGTTAAAACAAGTTGTTTGTTTACACAAAATATATATTTGACGTCCTATAGTAACCAATATATGTTTGGCACAAACAAATTACGTTTAAATGAAAAAATTTGGTCGAAGGTAAATAATTAAATTTGTTTGGAGGACTCCAAGCTTGGTCTTACCAACAAAATGTGGTTTAGCTGAAGCAAAAATCACCCAAACAAATACAGTATATATAGTATAATGAAACAATTCTTTCTCTCAGTGTACCGGTAACATAATCTCCTAGTCAAAGATCTCAGTACTCCTCTAGCCTCGTCCTTGTCAAGACCTGCTGTAGTTAACGACGTGCACACTCCGCCCGCTTTGCGTATCACCAGTATATGTTAATTGTTCTGAGGGCGCTTACTGTTTGTGGGTTGTAGGTTCACGTGTCAGTTGATAAAACACGTATCAGCCTGCAACTAGCTAGCGAATTACGAGATCCTCGAAGCTCAGCTGGTGCCGTATTTTCTGGGGCAGAATCGCATCAAGAAAGGTCTCGATGCTCTCGAACCAAACTCGTCTTGGCAAGCCACGTTCCCAATATTTATTTTTAATTTTTTAAACAGTGGCCAAGGACAATCCACCGAGAGGAGCTACCAACCACCTGCCAGTGGGAGTATATAATTTCGTAACAAGTTTATTCGCAGGTGACTCGAGGTATTCACGAGCCGGGATTTCACCCGAGGATGAAGCCTAGCGTATTCAAATGTTTATTATGTTTTAAATTTACTGCAATATTAAGAGTTCACGTTGGGGTTATTCCATGTCAAATCACCCAGGCCATGTCAACCATCGACACGGATTTCTATTACATTTAATATTTGTATAACCGTCACAAAAGTAAAAGCCATGCAGTTTTTTTCTATGTTTAGTTTTATTTTTTACAGAAAGTCAATGTGGGTAGTGCGCATTTCAATTCGTCAAACATGCGTACTACTCTGCGTGTAGAACATACTTACACACATATATATGTATGTAAATACGTTTTTTAACATAATGATTTGTTTTCTGTGTGTCAAGCAATGTACGAAGTTTCAAAGAAAAATTTTCTTAAGCATCTGTTTTTCCCTCCATTGCTGAAAACAATTACTTATCAGGAAAAAAAATTGTCGGGGAATTGTGGAATTGGCATACTAACATTTAACAAAAGGCAGTTAAGGAAATTCTTATTTATAAGTTTTACATTGGTACTTTAAGTTCTAACATATTACAAAAAAAAATCAGTGGCTTTTTAAATAATTTTATGAAAAATTTATGTTATCTTATAAAATAAGAGCTACAGTATTTAATTTACGTTAACATTATGTACTAGTTTGTAGAACTTTTTATATGCAGTATATTGTAAGATTCACAGCATACATAGTTATCTTAGAAATATTCTATTTATTTATAGAATTATTGAATACAATCTTGAGTTTTTAATACCGCATTTTAGTAGGGTTTTCAATATTACTTTTAGGTATTGGGCTGCTTTCTGGAACATACCAATGACGTCTTGATTCTTCTAACATAACCTAAAAACGTTGATATCTTTTTGGAATGTTGTGATGTTTTTTTTCTGAATTAATAAAACAAAAGTAGTAACATGAAAGTTTTTTTGTGGCCGGTCATATTTTTCTGTTACTGGGTGAAACATCGGCATATGGAACCAGTTTAATTGGTTTCATACTTAAGTTCTTCTTGTAAGTGCATCATGTGAAGATGCTATTTTAGAATCACTGTATGAAAATGTTGACTGTTCGAAAATAGTTATGGAACTTCAGCCATCTGCAAGTATCGAGTCATGTAGTGTAGGTAGATAGACAGAGTTGAGTGCCATAGAACAAGTTACATGAGTTTGAAGAGGTTGAACAGCATTGCAACTCTTTAAGTGATACAGACATAGGACTGTAGAACTGGAACAAGAACTGATTTGATTGTTAGTCTCTGTGAGCACCATACAATTTATTGTAAGGAAAATTTGGAAAAGTATCAGATCAAATGTTGTGACTACTTAATAATACAAATAATGATACTAATAATTATAATTATTATTACCAAATCACTATACGACATATAAGCAAGGATTTTTCAGGGTAAATATTAATCAAATTGAATTTGAAATTATTACCAGAACAGAATATTTGTTCGTCTTGCAGAATATTCATACAAATACTTCATGTTAGTCCTGTAATATAAGAGGGATCACCAGATAAATCTGATGGCCTATAGACAATGGTTACAGTGCAGATCATTTGGATACATGTTTAAGTAAAGATTCAGCTTTGAAGACCGTCAGTACTACTTTTGATGAACTTTTAATATCCCTATTAATGTTACCCTTAAGTGCAAGCCAGTTTACGGAAAGACGAAAATAAAACTGCACGTGACAGCTTAACAAGCAAGTTTTATTTATAACTTCTTGGAAATAACTTTTCCCTTGAACATTACAATCGAAGTGTTTTCTAAAGATATTAAGTAGAAGGCAGTTTGTATAGAGAGACTGTTCGTCCTAATTAGATTCTCATGGAAGATTTTCAAGTTACTGAGTATGCTGTTAGGCACTCAAGACAGCTTCTTAAGGACGTTGGACCCGTAAAAATTCAAAATTTTATATTTGTGCCAAACACTGTTCAACTTTTACACATACGATATGTTATTTCCCCAAATAAAACAAAGTTAGGTCCTGTAGTTTTAGCATAATCACCTATCAAAGTCACAAACTGGCAGTTGCGGTGTAGCCAAAATAATAAAATAATTAACTTGCATAAACAAGATAATTCATATTAATTCTTAATGATGGGAGCTACTTCAAGACACTTTTGTGAACATAAAGCGATATATTTTTGTATTTAAAAAAATGAAAATGAGTAAATTTTTGCATAACTTTGACTTTTGGCTACTACTGAAATTTTCAAAAATTGCTTTTTTCAACCATGTCATAAATGCATTGATAGACTGACTATCAGTTACTGTAATTTTGAATTTACCAGTTAATTACTTTATTTTTTATTTTGGCTACACCGCAATGGCCATTTCGTGACTTTGATGGGTGATTATGCAAAAAATATGGGGCCTATTTTTTTTATTTGGGGAAATGACGTGTTATCTGATGTGTAAAATTTGAACAGTGTTTGGCACAAACATAAAGATATTAAATTTTACGGGTCCAACGCCCTTAAAGATAAAGGTATTTTGTGTGCTCCAGAATCTGAAAAAGGGAAATATTTAAGTTTGGGACTGTTGAACGAGTGTAAAAATTTAACGAAATGGCTGGAAAGAAATATGTTGTTAGTGTTGCTAGGGATGTTCACAAAGTAAGTCAGCTTATTCTTACTATGCGTTTTGACAAGATCATCGGGTAACCGGTCTTTATATGTATGCAATTTACACCAGAATGTAAAATTTCTACTACAGCAGTTAGCGAAATCAGTGACTTCTACCATCTACCATGATTTATTTCTTAAGTTATCTTTGTTTGGTCCATGGAAAATCGACTGCATATTGCGTTACTTCTCTAATTGCCTACCATGTGAGAATTTAATACGGTTTCTTCAAGAAATGCTGAATTATTACTGATGTATAGATGAGGTAGAATATAGTCGGTAGGTAAACACTGCATAATATTGTATTGGTCAACAAATTTTAATTTTTTTTTTAATAACATCGATGGAAATGGGGATTTCCACTACTTTCATTGTACTAAATAATTGTAATCTAACCATATAATGTCTACAGGACTTACAGTTTTTTTTGTTATGGACCTATACATTTTACTCATATTATCACATTACGGATCATTTGTAATGTAATTCAACACTTTCATTATTATAATGGAAAAAGGCAATTTTTGACTATTTTCGGGGTATTGAATTACAGTTTAACCATTAAATGTTTCAGGACGCACAGTTCTTTTTTTTTTTTTTTTGTTATGGATCTGAACAGAAGACGCATAGTCACACATTACAGTTCATATGTTAATGCAACACTTGTTTACAATTAAATTTCAGCTCTTGAATGTTGGTTTTGTTGCTTTCTGTTTAGAAATAAAGTAAGAATGCATAATTAAAATAATTCGAATTTTAATTATGCCTTATTTACATCGTTAATTTAGTTATTTTATGAGTTTGCAAAACCAGCAGTAGTTACCCATCATGGCTGGATCCCATCTGCCTTGGTACCTCTCCTCTATGATACATAGATCCTGATGAAATCTTTCGCCCTACACCTAGCTTATGGGGGAAAAAATCAAGATGTGAATGCAAGAATTGGATCTTCAAAGACGTCCTGCATCCAAGTTTTTTGTTTTTCTTTTTTTTTTTTGTTTTCAGAAGATAATGGGCAAGTTCATTGTAGTTTTCTTCTTTATTGTTCCCCAGAAACAAAAAAATGCCGTGCAGCCAACTCTTAACAAGTTCAGTCGATCTTCAAAGTCAATATCATTAAGTAGCATTCTGATCTGTGATCCTACGAAAATGCCTTTTTTTAATTTAGCATCACTTATTCTGGGAAATGTTTCCTTTAAATACAAAAAACCTCGCACCTGTTTTGTCCATTGCCTGTACGAAAATTTTAATGAGACCAAGTTTTATATGTAATGATGAAAGAAGTACCTTAGAAGAATCAACTAATGGCTTATACGTAGTATTACTCTTCCCAGGAACAGAAGTCTATCTCTCTCTTGGGCAAGCATTTCTTTTTGTGGAGTTTCTGTGTAGCCCTACTATCCCATAAACACAGAAGACAACAAAATTTTGCGAGGCCACCTTGAAGTCCAAGCAGAAAGGCAATACTTTCAAATCACTATACAGGATGTCCCTGAATAACGTTTACAAACTGCTGTAGCGTTGTAGAGGACGATGAGACGAGTAAAATGATACAGGACACTTTGGGTCACAGAGGCTGACAAATGCCTGAAAAGTGATGCACAAGATGTGGTCTTTATTGAAGTTAGCAATCGGAGTAGTTGCTGCGAGTGGCGCAGTTCGCTTAAGATTCCCCATTCACCGACGTACCCATTTGTCATGTATTCGTGTGATAGCAGTTCAAGCTGCAGTAGTAAACGTCACTTGTCTGGCAACGTTAGTTCGTCAATGTCTTCGCAGTGCTTGTACAACTAAACGAAATGAATTACACATTTAATGAACTGGCAGACATGCATCTTAGCTACGGTGCAGCAAACTCAAATGGACGCGCGGCTAGGCGACTTTATGCCGAACGCTTTCCACGTCGCACTTTACCGAGCCATGTTTTATTTGCAACAGTGGACCATCACATCCGTGAGACAGGGATGGTAAAGGTAAGAAAACACAGACATTAACATTTAAAGTGTGTAATAATGTGCTTTCTCGTCCGGATATCCTGGTTTTCCTTACTTTCCTGGGATCATTGTAGGCAAATAATGGGGTGAACACCATGGGCAATTCCTTTCTCAGTTTCTATCGATTGTGGAAATTCATGTCACTGTCCTTAAATAACCACGCAAAGCCCCAGTTAAAACGTATTTAACATACAACGTTATTTCGTACTGTAATACTCTGTTACAGGACGTGCGCCGTGAAAGGGGTGGACGACACCGCATCGTACGACAACAGCGGTTTGAAGAGGAAGTGCTAGCGAGAGTTGCAGTGAATCCATGTACGAGCACGTGTCGCGCACGTCTGTTTGGCGGGTGTGGCACGAGCATGGTCTTTGCCCATATCACAAGCAAAAGGTACAGAAGTTGAACCCACGAGACTACGAACCATGTGTCCAATACTGCCAGTGGTACCTTGAAAAATGCCAACAAGAACTCGATTTCCCCTCATTAGTCATGTATTCCGACGAAGCAACATTCACTGCGGACGGTGTTTTTAACACAAAAAATAACGTTAGCTAGGCAAATGCTAACTCACATACTATCTACGAACACTGTCGTCAAGAGAAGTTTAAAGTCAATGTGTGGGCGGGTATTTTGGACAGTTACGTGATTGGGCCGTACATCTTGCCGCATCACTTAAACCAAAACAATTACCATGTATTTTTGCGGGACGTGTTACCCGTTCTTCTTGAAGATGTTCCATTACAAGTACGATTGAACATGTGGTTGCAACATGATGGCGCGCCTGCACATTACAGTCTGCGAGTTCGTAATCATTTAAATGAACAATACCCTCAGAGGTGGATAGGACGTGGTGGACCAGCTGTTTGGCCAACGCGATCACCAAATTTAAACGTGTTAGACTTTTTTAACACGTTGCATGAAAGATCTCATTTATCGTACACCCGTGGAGTCGGAAATGGATTTGATCGGTAGAATAACTGCAGCTGCTCAAGAAATACAGACCAATCCAGCCATTTTCGTACGGCTTCGTGATGAACTTGCTAGACGTTGTAATCTGTGCATTCAAGTAAATGGTCAAAACTTCAAACATTTGTTGTAACTGATATTAATTGTGTAGTGTGTTTATTAATGTAGTTTTGCCCAGGGAACACTCCTGAAATGTATTCATATCAATTAACTTAGGTAATGTTCGTTTTGTTTATTGCATAATAAAATGCGTATTTCAGAGTAACTACGTCGTTCTGATTTACACGTAAAATATCATTTACAAGACCAGAATGTCAAATGCTCAGAAATGTGGCTAAATCTCAACAAACGTAATTCGTATGGGTTATGTAATTATGCTGGAGCAGTCCTCGAATGACGTGGAGGGTTGAACTAGTGGTTACCGAGAAAGCTTGCTAATCAGTAGCATCGTCCTAGAACCATACACAAATATTTTACAAGGACAATATGGGAAAGTACAGCCTTTTAGCATTGTTGGAGCGGGAGACGTTTTTATCAACTGCGTGAACTGGAAACACTAGCAAAATTTGCATTCTTACCTCTCTATTTTCTATGATGTTTACACATTTACGACTAAATTCCTCTTAGGCAAATAGTATTAGAATGTGTTTATAAGTATTTTAAATTTTATATTATCAAAATAATAACTAAGAGAGCATAATTATTTTCTAAAATCATGATTACATTTCAATTTATAAATAACAAAATATAAAACTAAAACTACCCATAGAGCAATGTGCTACTGTAGAAGGCACAGCGCTCACATCGGCGTGAACTGTAATTAAATAACATGTCTCTTGTTTTTCTCCTGACTTTCCCATATTGTCCTTGTACAATATTTGCCATACATTGAACCTGGCGCTAGGTGGGAGCGAACAACTCATTCAATACCATGGCCCCATTAAACTGTCTAACCTATCTACTTGAAGTGCTGGTAGACTTCGCAAAGTGTGCGTTGTTGTTACGTCAGAACAAAATGTGTACCTCAGTACAGATCACAATCTTGTGCATCACTTTTCAGGCATTTGTCAGCCCCTGTGACCCTAAGTGTCCTATATCATTTTACTCGTCTCAACGTCCTTTACAACGCTACAGCAGGTTGTAAACGTTATTCAGGGACATCCTGTATATTTGCCATTTGTAATTATCATTCTTTATAGCAATTAGTATTTTATGCATACTTCCATACGTTTCTTTCATTCTCACGCATTGTGCTACTGGAATGGAAGGCTTTTGGTTTCCATTATGCAAAAGTACTGCTTTTTGGCTAAATTTAGGGGAGCCTATAAACAGACTCAAATCAGTGGGGTAATGTGTTATTCCAACTTCGTTCATTAACCCGAAAATATATGTATAGAAACACAAACAATTCTGCAAAGTGAAAAACGAAGACAATACCGTATTTTTAAATGCCATTACTTAAATTGCACCCTTGGCAAGCAGATTTTACTCTTGAAGTCTTCAAACTAAAACCTCAGACTGTTGCTTCGATAGGCCTAAGTCCCGTACACGCCCATTTAGTTCATTATGTCTTATTATTTTGAAGTTGACATGCATTTTGTGGAATGAACGTGGGATCTGCATCACGTGTATGTTCCTGATCGCTATCAGCATCTTCCTCAGATGAAGAGGGATTTATATATGTCCAGTTTAATGGTGGCATGGGTACTAGTAGGTATACTCCATAAGGAACTGGTCTTATTGCTGAAGGCACATTAGGGTATTCTTTAGTACATTTGTTCTTTTTTGAATAGCCTGGAGGTTTGGTCAAGTTTGGTCATGACAGTGATTGGTAGGCTCACACCGCACCGTAGGTACTGCAAATGACATGGATTGCTTCTTACCTTTCACCCATTCAAACAATATATCACTACACGTAATGCAACACACATGTGGAGCCCGCTGTTTGTGTTGGTCACCAAAATAACTATAATACAAGTAGTAAGCTTACTTTATAGTTTTAGTTAAAAGTACAACCCTGGGATTTTATAATAAACTGACCACAAATAGCAAAACTTCTGGGGTGAATTTACACACACTCGACGACGTTTCTCCGTTTTAAAACACCGTAGTCACACATTATTACCCAAACAGGTTTTCTCACAGACACCAGCAAAACATTTTAGGTTATGACATATTTCCTTGCAACGTTTACCGATAGAAGTAAACACTACTGTCAACTACTGTACTTAAATATTCCTCTTTATATACTAAAGATCCCATAAAGTGATATTACTTTGCACCTCTAGGGTGCACTACATGTTTAATATTAATTCATATGAAAATTTCAGGATAAAACTCAAACTGAAGTATTCAGTACCATTGAAACGAATTTTTAAGTTTACCTAACTACGTGCAAACCTTCACTTAAAACAAAAAAGCGTGGTGCAAAGATATGTCAAAATTGGACAAAGTAATCTCACTTTACTGTACTTTATAACCAATTTGTGATATGCTGGACATTTTTACTCATCCAAAATTTAATCAGCAGCCAAAACTAGCAACAAATTTGAGGTTATCAACCATATTTTATTTTGATTTTGACCAATTCAAAATTAAAGTATTGCCAAATTGTGCAGTTATGTATTCCAAGATTCATAATCTGAAGATAGTGTATATAACTCAAAAATGTGACATGCTGGCCTTATTCACTCATCAAACACGAAATCGGCAACTAAAACACATGTTAAGTCAGCTGGTTTTTATGTTACCAAAAACCTTGTTGACAAGTGTTGTTAGTGTTTTTAGTGTACCAGTAACAAAAATGTAGTGAACGGATGTGGTACTTTCGAGAAAACAAGTTGGACTTTGCTGAAATTCTGTTCAAGAAACATTATAGCTAAAGTTAGTGTACCTGGCACGCGAGCCGTGATGTGGTGTGTGGTACGGTAAGTATTTTTTCTTGTGTAACAATTTAAAAATGTTTCCAATGCGTTTATCTACGAATATATGACACACTTCAAACGGTGTCCCTATGGTTTTAAAAATGCCGCCCACTAATTAAAAAGCATGGTCACCTATCTTCTCAAAAGTGTTAAAAAATGACGTTTCCACATTGCTAGCGAAAATATCAACCGTAATAGTAAAACAAAATCATAGAAACCTGCATTGAACTTTATAACATAGGCTACTTTCCACAATTAAATAATGGGTTACTGCTGAAGTCTCCTTGAAAATCGATTTCTATGAAATCACTGCACACTAGATTAGAACTTCGCGCCTGGAGGCGATAAGGCTTTTTACGGACGTGTTGTAATCGACTTATCACCTTCCTCGTTTTCGTGTCTCGTACGTAAAAAAATATGCAGCTAAGGTCCACTAACTCTTAAGACTACACGGGAAGATCGTTCATATAATTGTCTTTTGAGATAAATCTTTACTTATTGTAAAAATTAGTCATATTTTTCCAGCGTTAATATTATGATAAAATATAGTACGTAAACATACATAACAAAATGAAGTTTTGTGACTATGTGTATGTTAATGTAAGTGTGCAAGTATATATACATACATCTTGTATTAAATTAATTTTTACAGAATATTGAACGGACCTTAAATGTTATTAACGTCTGTGTTACAATCAACCATTTTTAAGTAAAATCTATGTAAAGCATAGATAATTGTAATGAAATTAGTCTTGTGTATTTTATAAGGTAATACATATTTCTCATTAATTTATTTAAAAGTCATTTATTTTTCTTTATAAAACGTTAATCGAACACAGTAAAAGGATGAATGAAAAACCTATAAACACGAGTTATTTTAACTGCCTTTTGTTACACATTAGCATTTCCTTTTTCACAAGTTTTCTCATAAAACATGGACTTTTTATGCAAATAAATGTTTGTAACAATAATAAAAACTATTTTTTTTATTTTCTTCAAATTTGCGTACATTGTTTGAATTTTCTTTGACAATGAGGCAAAATAACGTTCTGGGACATATGCCATTGCAATTTTATGTCATCCAAGAAATCGAACGAGACTAAGCAAAAAAATAAAACGAAAAAATGATAAAACTAGCCTAGTTTGGCTGTAGTCAACACGTCAATAAACCAACGCAACAGAACGTGAAAGGTCTCCTAGTGAATTAGTCAACGACAAATAAATACGAATAAAAATAAACATCCAAAAATAAAAGTGGAAAGACAAACCAAATGATGTGCAAAACCTCAGAAAACCACAATTAAGACAAGCGCAGACAATGTCGGACACAATACAGACAGAATAACAACGACGACGTCACAGACAACAAACTGGACGACACAACGTTGAAGAGACAAAAGAACACAGTATATTTCTTAAGACCGATATTTCACGATGTTTCGGGAGCTGACAACTTAAGGTGAAGTAAATGACGCACAACAGTACAGAACATTGTTTGAATAAAAAACTGCTAAAAATTAATTTGCTGAAATATAAATTTGTATAATAATTTTCTATGCTCCCTAAAGAGAGCTTCGTGTTAGACAAAATGAAAATAGGCTGTAAAAACCTGCTAGGAACATACTAGAAAAAATGTAAGTTTATTGCTGTTATCATTGGTGAAGGCTACACAAATATTAATTTTCATAAAAATTTGTGTCGATGAGTGACATTTCATAACTGAAGCGGCGAATGGACATGGAATGAGAGACCAGTTGGTATATCCACTTGTTATAGTAAGTATAATTCGATATAATTCAGTTTCCTGCTTGTTAGACAAACTAGTTGTGTGTGTATGGATACATGTTGGATGTTGTTCTGGCGCGAGGACCAGGTCATATTCGTTGAGTGCGGTGTTGAAGGTCGCCGAATATCTGGGGCAAGTTACTAAACAAGGCGACGGAGGAATGTCTGCAGACAGGAGCCTCAAGGACATAAAAACACGTGCAAACGTACTTCCGACATAAGACGCGATAAACGGGAACAAGTTTATAATACATCGCGACTGTTTAAGAGGCACAAAAGGCGGAGATGGGGTGGTCTGCCGTCATGTGACCACTAGGGCGCCACGATATTACCCGAGTTCCTGACCTATCTTACTCGACCCGCAGGGGCGTCATTTAGGGGGTGGGGCAGGGTGGCAGGGGAGGGGAATGCCCTCTATATTTAAAATTTATTTTAAGTGTATAGGCCCAACATTTATTTATTGTAGTTTGTTATTTAAATAATGGTAACTTAAGCACATAAAACTGTAGTTTTATTATTAAAGTTTATAATCTAATCCTGCTTAATTAATAATATAGATGCAACAAGATCACTGTCGCTGAAAAAATCTTGCCCCCCCCCCCCCTCAAGAAAAAGCTGAAATGACGCCCCTGCTCGACCGTCGTAACCGCTGGCAAAGTCAGCTTGCCGGGGTTAATATAAGGTGAGGGACGTCAGGCCATAACTATACACTAATTGTACTCTTCAGTGGCCAAAGTGTATTAACGGAAGTCCTCCGCGGATAAATTTTATTGGAACTAAATTGTACAATTTAATAATTACGTATTATATAATTTTATAAGCGATGTCTTTCAGTTAAAATGGCAGGAGTCTTATTATGATTTAACTATCCTTAATGCTGCAGAATCAAAAATAAAGCGTAGTAAAGACTAAAATGAAGTGAACCAAATTGAATCCGCAACAATGTGTTATAAAAATAGTCTCGAGTTTCTGAAATTTAGTTGAATTAAACATTGGAATATATTGCGTAATGTAATCACACATTGCAGGATTCGACTACCCGCTCGGGCCATCCTGGTTTCGTTTGTCCATGGTTTCCCTAAATCTCTCCATGCATGCATGCTGGGGTGATAGATGCCATAGCCGATTCCTCTCGAGTTCTTCACATTGTGACAAGTGGTTTATCATCGTCTCTAATAACTTGCTGCTGACAAGACGTAAAGCCCAGTGACCTTACAAAAAGCGGAAAAGAAATAAAAATCCCGCGTTTATAAGTGGCTACGCTTTAATTTATAATTTGATAACTCACCTAAGGTAGCTACTAACTTATTACACGTGATGCCAATATTTATATCAAAATATTGTATTCTTAGATACCTATTAGTTGCTTATATTTGAATATTTGTACGATAGTTCTGAAATATTCTCGAAGAGTAAAGTAAAAAAAAAAATCATAACTATAAAGGAAAATATTTAATTGAAGTATTTTTTTTAAATCCCAAGTCGACTGTTCATTTAGATTAAGACATGTATGTTCTCTAATCACATTATTTTATACATAAGTGGGTCATAATTTTGTAAACTCCATTGTAAATACAAATGAATTCTACTAGTGATATATGGGTCTAATGATTTTATTAATGGTTAATTTCTCGTAGCATAATTTTTATGACGTATTTTTGCTAGGTGGCTCTCCTGTCCGAAAAAAAAAAAAAAAAACTAAAATTTTTTCTTTGCCACGTCTCATCGTACATAAATCCTTTTTATGACCTACATAAAATGTGCCTAAGATAAGCGGTATAGATGTAGCTACTAATGTCTTCTATACCGAGCAGCTGAGTATGTTAAGTAAGCTGTGTGTGCAGATTGAAGTATACTTAACGCACTCGTCAAGAGAGAGGGCGACAGCCACGGGCAAGTGACGTGTGACCTTGCATGCACTTGTGTCTACATTCCCTGAGAGCTGGACGTCATTTAGCAGCCTACATTAACCAACCGCGTACTACACCAGCTCGTTTCTTCTACCGCGTCGCGGAAGTAAGAGATGCTTTCTCCGGCTCAAGGACGTAGTCTGTCTGGTTGAACTCTGCATGCCTGAGGTCTGGAGCCAGCGGAGCCGTAAGTATGGTCCAGGCACGCACCAACTGTGCGCAAGACACTTTCCTTTGTCGGCTCGCCTCCACGAGACTTCAGTCACGCCGCCATTTTATGGCTAAAATACTAAAATATGCTAAATGTTTGCTGCATATAAGCTTCTTACACTATTTAACGATCTTGGAGCGGAATTCTCCTTCTTAAACTCGTTAGTCTTAACTATTGTTTTGTAGTTTCTAGTGTTGTTGTGAAGAAATATTTCAGTAAGCTCTTAGCTTAAGGAGAAGAGCTAGATGCTAAATTTTATTTATAGATTTACTGCAATTATTTCTGTTTTAAAATATTTTTTTTGGTAAATGTGGCAATGTTGAGTTTTGGATAATATTTGTGATGAGTTTTAGAGTTCATAATAGTGTTATATGTTCATCTTATATTGGACTTGTAATCATTCGTGAAAGTGAACCTACTATTCCCTTGAAATTATTCTGTATCCGGCAAATTTATGAAATTTTGTATAATTATTTATGTCAAACAGTTTATCAAGGATATATACTATGTCTTGTCAAAAGAGAAAATTTTGACAATAAAACTTGAATAAATGTTATGGTTTGAAAACTGAAAATACAATAAAATTATCTTAACACCCTCCCCTTATTTTATTTTATTAATTTTATTTTCGTCTTAATTTTAAATGGCGAAATTAAGGCATGAGCCTTTTCTTACATTTAATGATGATGAAGCTAACAAAACAGACACCCAGGAATAATAAACTAAAATATAGAATAAAAGAAGAATTATAATTAAATATGATCAACTATTGTAACAAACCTTAAACCTACATTACATAACTATAGTTACTATGCATTTTACACCTAATTATACACTTACACAATGTTTACATGACATAATGGACTGTATATATTTTTTTCGCCTGCTTCATAGGTAATGTTTTTAATACTATTTTTACCATACAATTAAGGGTTTATAATTTATAATTGAACACAAGAATTTTCATTTGGTTGTTGCATAGAAAGTAATTGTTTTCTTATCTGATTCTTAAATACTGTTATCGATGTTATATTACATAGGTTGTCTGGCAACCCATTCCAGGCTTTTGATACGTAAACGGAATGATTGAGCGTAACTTTGAGTTTTATAAGCTGAAGTTGATAACATTTTCGAACAGGAGGCTCTTGTATCACGACTATGCTTGTTTTTCACTAACTGAAAACGTTTGTGTAAATATTCAGGTTGGGTATAAGAAAGAGTTCTGTAGTACGGTGTGACGCGATCTCGTCGCTTCAGATTGAAAATATACCGAACGCAAGAGTTCAGAAGTACTTGTAACTTAGCCATCAACTTCTCATTTATATCCGTAAGTAAAATGTCGCAATAATTGAAATGTGAAAAAAATATGATTGTACCAGCAACTTTTTTACATCCTCTGTGAGAAAACGTTCAAGTTTTCTCAAAGAGTGTAAGGAGCCGTGAATTTTGTTTACATATATGACTACTACACTGTATTGACCAGTTCAATGTCTCGTCTAATTAACGCCGAGGTTTTTGACATGTCTGCTAATAGGAATAATGGAGTCACCTATCTTGACATTACCCAGACTGGCACGATCAACTGACTTGAGAAGTCTCATGGTGCCAATTAAGATGACTTGGGATTTATTTGGGTTTATGTGCAAGCCGTTTCCTACACCACGCACTTATCGAAGTTAGATCCTCATTTAAGTATTCCATCGTTTCATTTAAACTGTTTGCTTTTGATGATAAGTAGATTTGAAGGTCATCTGCGTAAAGATGATATTTGCAGTGGGAAAGTGAGGTAATAATGTAGTTTATATACAATGAAAATAGTAAAGGACCAAGCACCGATCCTTGAGGAACCCCGGTTTCAACAGCAGAACATTCCGATATCTGGTCACCAACCACAACACGCTGATATCTTCCACCCAAATAGGATTCAACCCACCGTACGGAATTGCCAGAAAAATTAAAGTATTTAGCTAATTTTACGAGAAGTATGTTATGATTAACCGTGTTAAAGGCCTTTGGAAAACCTAGAAGTGCGAGCACTGTTAACTGATGTTTATCCATGGCTAGAAGAATATCATCCGTAATATTCAGTAGCGCTGTAGCAGTGCCGTGATATTTTATAAATCCTGACTGATGCTCTGTTTACAAGTTGTATTTGTTAATATGGGCATGTATTTGCTGAAATGTTATGAACCCCAACGCTTTATATAATGAAGGTAGAATACTGACTGGTCTAAAATATAGCTCACTTTCTTGGGCTGTAGCATCTTCGGTAACGGGCGAATCTCTGCACTTTTCCATGCAATAGGGTAAACGGCTTGACTTAATGGAAAGTTAAATAAATCCCTCAGTGTGTTAACGTTAAATGGTAATATTTTTGTACTAATATAATAGGTATGTTATCTGTTCCTTCAACTGATGATTTTATGTACATCACCTACATTTACTTCTGCAAAAATAATTTATGTTGACTGTTTTAAGATATTTAATTTAAAATTTTGACTTTTCGAGCTTCAGTGACTTTGTCAAGTGAGCTAGGCAGCCTTAAGAACTCACTGTTGAGCTCCTCTGCACTGAAATCGCAATGTCCTATGTTCTGACGCATTTTACCAACGCCTATGCCACGCAATTTCTTCCACAACTCTTTCCGCGAAGATCCAGATTTTTCGAAATATAACGTGTAACACATTTTAGCTTTCCTAATGGCACTAGTGCATAAATTGTGCAGACGTTTATTGTCTTGAAAAGTTGTTTCTGCTGACCGCGAACTATTTTTTTGCCTCGTGTTTAAATCTATTGTAGAGGAAGTCATAGCTACGCATTAGCTGTTTAATGTGCGAGTTCATCCAAGGTGCCGGAGGCCTGGTCACTCGGACGTGTAATTAACGGAGCATGTTTATCAAGTAACTGATTAATCATGTTGTTTAAAGTTTACAATTTTCCGTCCAAAGTTTCTGTGTTATTTATTAAGTGCCATGGCATGGCTAGGGCTCTATAAAGACTAGGTATAATCGTCCGCCATTTTGGGTCCTATGCAGCTACCGCAAGCCAAGTCATGCTCGCGCGCCAGAAAAATCGCAGAAACCTAACTCATCACCAATCAAAAACTATTCGGTCAATCGACTTTAAAAAAATTACAGAGTATTAATGAACTGTACTGCCAATGACGCTATCCATTAATTTTCTCTATGACAGTTATTTACTATGTAAAAAAAAGTTTAACGATGGCATGAAAATTTTTGACTGGAAAATGCAGGGTAAAATATAGTAAGCGAGAAACTTTTTGGTTTTAAGAGATAGATGGGGGGTGTCAGTGGACGAAACAAAAAGGATAGTATAAAATTTATAGTTATGCCCCTCTTGGCGAGTTTCGCGAATCACTGTTCTTTTGGCGGCAGGTTGAAGACAGAATATATCTGGCGGGCGGCGCCGCGCCGTTCTAGCTCAACGATCTGACTACGAATTATACCTTGGTTTGTCTTCATAGTACTTAAGACATTAATTTTTACTCTACATTTTGTATTTATTATAACGTTTTCAGCTATCAATAACTGATTTTTGGGTTGTATACAAAAGTATACGTTATCGAATATAAAAAAATGTACAAAATAAAATATTAAATAGAAAAATTATGCAACATCCTTAATTTCACTACAGATAGTTTTTGAAAACTGCTATTTTCTTAAAAGTATTTTAAGATTGTTGATTCTCCCACAAAATAGGCTTAGACCAACACACAACTGGAAATATATTTTTTTATTTACTTAAAGGCACATTTTCAACAATAATAATAAATAATAAATACACAAAAGCTAATTCATCTGATGTTTATACTACGTTTTTAAAAGTATCGGTAACTCATTGAAATGCAAATATAATATTTTTAACTTTGTGCTATTTGTTATGTACATATTCATACTAGTATTATCGAGGCTTCAGTAGTAAAAGAAGCAGTTATCACATTGAAAGTACAGCATACATTCAATTTATTTAACATTCTAAAAATATTCAGTTTGTTACAAATAAAAAAAATGCAAATTTTTAAAGAAAGTGATTCAAGAAAATTGGCCTTATTACGAATTATTGGTATGTAATAGCAAACACGTTTGTATTTTGCGTTACTAATGAAAAATACATGATTACTAATCGGAGAGATCGATGCATCTCTACTCTGTTGCTAAAACGTTAGTTTCAATATTTTTTACGTATTGTGTCTTGAAGCTATAAACGTAAATAGTTGCTGAAATGAATTTGTTTTTAAACTGATTTTATTGAGGTTTCAAAAAGTTTATTTACTAATATGAATTTAAGTTTTGTTTTAAGTCAATCTACATTAAAAATTACGACACACTGCCTATCATGTAGCGGCGTGAATAAATTTTTTTTTTGTACTGTAGCTGCCCTTCTCTCACTCTGTGCAGACGGTATATAGCCTCGCTGATTTATAGAGTCGGGATGATAAATACAAATCTTTATTCACACACTTGTGCAAGTGCTAATTTTTCTTAAAATACGACCAAACATATTTGCTATAGTCTATGAGTTAAATATCTGAAACATAGTGTAATATATCGAAATATCTCGACACGTTACAGGTTTTTAATACTATGATACGATGTGAAGAATTTCAACATCTAAGGTTAATTTGTCTATGGATAAAAAAAAGTGTGTTTTATTATTATTGAGAAAGAAACTATTGTTGTTGCAGTGTTGTAGTAAACATGGACTACACGATCTTATTCTTTAGTTTTCTTTTATGCATTGATATATTTCTGCTAGAGGTAGAATACAACCTGAGATACTGAAGCTAGCCGTGGATAAATATACCTCTGTCAATAGCATGCTTACTTTTATGCCCATTAAGCTAAGCTAACAAACATTACATTTCCGTAAATTTGTGGAAAACAGTATGGAGAAGTGCCGCTAACTTACTGTAGCGTACCTCGTAAATATAACACACGGTATCTTACACATATACTTAAATACTCTCTGTAAACATGTTGGATACAAATTTCTATTTCTAAGTTCTTTCCTTTTTACTGTATGTCTGTAAATAATACAGTTATCGCTCAATACAGTTAATGCGGGAATTGTAATTTCTATTCTATCATGGGCCACTCCGGTAAGTAAATTTAGGGAAGGGGGACATGGGATGTAAATGTTTTTGACGAATAGAAGTAAATATATCTTAATAGAATGTTTGATAAATATATTTGACTTTCAAACAGGTTGAGCACTGAAATAATTATCCTTTACGTGTATTAGTATTCAAGTTAACAATATATAAATAACACACAATACCTTCACTTGAACATCAGTATGTCCCTGTGTCCCTTAAACAAGGAATGTTTGGAGGGGAAATGTCCCCCCCATCCCCCCCGTCAGAGAGGCCCATGTATTCAATGTCTACATTATCACGATGGATATTCATAAAGTAAGAATTTCCGTTATCAATTAGATACTAGTTAGACATTTGTTACATACAAAAGCCTATTAAGGCCTTGCTCTTTAGTTTTGCAGTAGTTTCGAAAATATGTTTTTAAACACAAATTAATACATATATCCAACATTCATTCTTACAGTTTTAACACATTATATATCATCGTTTGTATATGAATTTTTCTGTTCCAGTACACTAAACGTATTTTTAGATTTTTGCCTCTGAAATAATACATATTTTGTTGTCAAAATAAGCCAAAATGAAGCAAAATATTTTTTTGCTAGCAAACTACATTATTTTAAAAAACGCTCTGGCATAATTGTGTATCGTATGACTGTACATAGTCTCAAATTTTATTTTCAAAGCATTTGGTTAAAAAATATTTGAGTT
>PNEQ01005490.1:0-26185 GCA_003012365.1 Medauroidea extradentata
TCAGCATCAGAGATAGCCTGACATTAGCTTCTCCTCTTTGACTTGCCACTGTTATCTCAACCTAACCTTTACCCATTTGGCTGCCCTTCTCTGCACCCTCACAACAACTTCCATGTGTGGGTCCCATACTGCAGTAGCATATTCCATCATTGACCTAACCATAGTGCCATATACCTTCTCCTTCACCTCAGGGCTGACTACCTTTAGAACCCTTCCGGGAACACCCAGGGCCTATTTCCCCTTAGAACCTACTCTTTGCACTTATTTTGTCCACCGAAGATGTTTTGCAACACCATCGTAAGGTATTTGTCCTCTGAGGCAACCCTGCATCTTGTTCTTCCCATTTAAAACCTTCCTCACTCTTTTCTTTATCTTCGTAAATCGTACTGCTTTGTCTTTTTCACATTAACCATCATTTTACTTCTGACAGGCTATCTCCTTACCTGCTCATTACTCTCCTGCAACTTTTCTGTCCTACCGGCCTTTTCATGTAAGACACAATCATCTGCAAACAGCATTAATTTGCTACCCACAACCACCTCCGCTGTTTACAGTAACTGAAAACAGCAGGGGCCCATTACACTTCCCTGTGGAAGCCCAGATGTTACCCCTCCTTCATGTGAAAAACCATCCTCTACGTTCATCCTCTTTCTCCATTCTCACAATAAATCACTCATTACACCTCACCACCTTCATATCCTCAAGGACAAGAAGTACTGAGAGTATTGCACACCTTTGCTACACAATAATGAAATAATAGCAAAAAATAATTACATATCCACAAAAACCTGAATAGAATTGCCTAACAAGTCAATGTATGAAAAGTACAAGCTTTCGAAAAGAGATCATGTTAAAGAAATGCATCATTTTGAAAACAGTCAATTCACAAATATTGAAAAAATATTCTTCTGTACATTTGTAACAACTTCAATATACTCTGCGTGCGCATGAGAGTGTGCGTGCATCTAGCATTCTTCAGGAAACTAATTTGCTAGGTTTGACTGAACAACTGCCTTTCTTTAAACCTGCAAACTCCTACAAATCTTTTAATAAGCTAGCTTAAACACAAATTTTCAGCATGCAAACTAGAAAAAGGTACTTAAAATTACAGCTGTTGGAGAGGAGCTTGGTGATGTATTCATATGAAAAATTTGATAGACAATTCTGTTTGATTGAGAGGAGTCACCAATAAGATTTTGTCTGCAAGTCCAGAGTGTGCATTTACAGTGAAACCTCGTTATAAAGCGTATAGCTACATACAACCACCTTCACTCTAACAATAACATGTATGTGCGATATCTCTCTTCAATACATGTAAATTGTCTGAATACAACACAAATATTTTTGTGGCAATTCACAGCAAGTTGTTATAAAGAGATTCCAACGTACCTGTACCTTCATAAATAATTGTTCTGGAAATATAGCATAGTTTGTAATACACATCCTAGCATCTGCTATGGGATGCAATAATATTGTACTGGTGTAAATATAATTTGTGAGCTATTGGACTACAACAACCACAATCCCAACCTAGAAGAGTGCAAGCTCTGGAATCAACTATTTCTCACTCACCACTTACCTCATGGCATTAAGTTCAGGGCTCTCTACCCTCAACTAGCATATATCTTCCCCTTGAGAACTTCTTTTTAACAAAACTACATTTTTTCTGGTCAAATTATAACAACTATAATCCCTGAATTTTATTGATACGTAACTTATATTTGAACTGTAATTTGTTGACTTCTGTAGGCAATTAAGATTGTGGATTTTTTTGTACTTTACATGGGTGTTTATCAGCTTAGCAGAAACAAAATTACTGACTTTAAATACGTGAGAAATTCTTACAATGTTTTTAAAAAAAATTGGTCTCCTGAAAACATATCTGAAATAAAAATGTTTGAAAATTCAGTAGAACTTGTAATAATTTGCAGGAACAGTGTGTTCTTGTCACAAAATATTTTGACAGAGCAAGCCTCTTCACTCAGCTATGAACATCAATCATGACTACAACAGGGACAGAATGCAAACCCAGTAACCCCAAAACATGCAAGACCTTGAAATGAAATTTGCAACAGACTAATTTTTTTTTTTCATTCAACAAAGAAAATAATGTGGGTAATGTTTCAACAGATAGGGACAGAAGTAGGGACATCATTTGATAACACAAAGATGTGAATATTTTTCACTTAACTGTCTGTACTACAAGTGTACATACATATAACATAAACAGGGAAATAAATGCATCAGACAATCTTACGTTCTGTTGTCACACTTTGGATTGAATTCATTAAACCATTAAAACTAATCGGAAAAAAATTACCAAATTTACACAATCAATTTAATGACGTGAAACAATACCATGCAGGACATTTACGATTCATAACAGCCTTTAAAAAAAGAGTCTTGGTAATAACCGAAATAATGTTTTACGAGCAGTTATGGAATTTGACAAGACAGTTAAAAAAATCTTGATTAAGGGTGAACTTACATTTTAAGTTGTAATTACGAGAAGTACACTATCAGTTTAATGCCCTAAAAAATTTAAAGTAAATTATAAAAAAATAAGTCCATAAATAAATATCACAAAAAACAAATACACTTGTTCCAGTACTTTATTTTTATTTAGTTATAAGTTATGTAGGCCTACAGTAATTAAGTTAAGAAAAAATATCCATGAGTTCATTGTACGTGTCTCTCTTTAGTTACCGTAAACCATCATGTAACACTATTCAGTAATGTTAGACCATTTAATGGAGCTGCAGTAGACTGATATTGCTTGCGACTAAAGTAGTTTCGTACACACAGACACATCACACAAGCAGCATGTCATATAAACAGCAAATGTATCCCTGACAAAAACTATACAACAATGTGCAATCCTAAAAACACATTAACACAGTCATTGCAGTAGGTTTACTAGCATGGAGGCTCCAATTTTTTTTGAACACAACATTATTTTTCAGAAAAATAAAAAATCCCATTGTTTGATTTCATGCAAAGAAAATTAATGAACTAAGGTGAATTGCAGAAACAATTTTTAACTATTTTTAAAAATGAGATTTACAGGTCTAACAATTCCCCTAACATATTTTTCAATAAACCATACCAAGTAGACCTAGAGTGTAAATCTGACACAAAATCCAGTACGCCATATTGATACATGACTAAGTAACCTGATTATGTATTTGAAGTACGTTTCGTTTATTGAATACGACAACAAAAGTATATTCTCATCCCTGCAAACCCATAAATGAGCATGAAAACGACAACTGGATCAACAATATGCATTCTTTCAAAAATAAAATACGTGATCGTAAAAATTTCTGTCATTTATTGCTCCCACATGTTAAGACACAGAACACTAAGGCCTATACAGAAAAAAAACTGCAGCACAACATTTAACAGATAATTTTCAAATTTGTTATATCTGTGTACAACTATCACTATAAGAATTTTTAACATGCAGCTACACTATTACCATTTTAGATGCTGTTAAACATGGCCTAATATTGAATTTGCACACCCTTCATTGCAATGTGTTGGTGTCCCAGGTTAAAAACTTGACACTTTCTCTGAGCTGGTGTAATTACTGCCATTTCATTGTCCAACAATTACTTCATCACATTTCTGGATAACTGAAGTTTTTCCTACCAGGTTAGGAGTTGCTGTTATTTTATTTAGTTAGCTTATAGCACATAACTGACACAACAATTAGTTCCTCTGATGAGAGGAGAAAGAAGAAAGTAATAGCTCTGAATCAAGTTGATTCAGCACTTGGATTGCATCTTGCATAGTTACATTATACTAGAGAATTGTCTCTGTAGGCACTCTTATAAGTGATGTGATGCATGGTCTGGATGACTCATGTTGCATTCCTCACTTGTGTAACGTAACACCACGTCTTCTGTTGCCAGTACTGATCCAGGTTCTGTGTGGAGTGTTGAATCCATGAGGCAGAATGTTAGATTCAATCAATAAATACCATGTTGGATTTACTGTGTTATGTAGTGAGGAAATTGCATTTTTCTCAAGTACCTGAAACAATACTCAAAATAATAAATCACAGGAAAACAAAAATAAGTTGTGTAACTTATGCCTACAAATATTTAGTCAGTCTCGTATAACATTTTCCGTATTTTGACAGTTCACTTCAGAGAAGTGTGTCTGTAAATAGACTTGCAGAGACATTGCTTTTCCAGGTAGCCAGGTAGGTTTAAAGCTCCAAACGATGGAACTGCCAGGCAAACTTCTCAGAACAGAAATGTCAAAATATGGAAAAGTTACACAAGAGATACTATAAAACATTTAAAGGCAGATTCACAAACATCATTTAAGTAAGTCTATGTACGAAATTTGAGGGTGCTGGCTACCACATTTTTCATCGCCATTTTTTTATATTTTTTATTTATATAAGATATTTTTTTTTCTTATTTTAGACACATATTGTAACTAAATTTAGCTCTTATGAAACTTTTTTATCTCATAGTTTTCGCGTAATGGCTTGTTAAAGTCATATTTTGCATGTTTCCATTTTAAGGACTACACTAAAACCAACTGCTATAACAAACTCAAAAAAATCACAGTGGATAAAGACATTGCAGGCTACAATGTCATGCTCATAAAAATTAAGAATAAAAATTATTTGTATTTTAAAAAATGCTGAAACTGAAAATAAAAATGTTAAAAATTCAATAATTTTTATTATTTATTTTTAGGAGTATGACATTGTAGCCAGCAATGTTTTTATCCACTGTGTTTTTTTTTAGTTTGGTATATCAGTTGGTTAAAATGTAGTCCTTAAAACGGAAACATGCAAAATATGACTTTAACAAGTCATTACGCGAAAACTATGAGATAAAAAAGTTTCATAAGAGCTAAATTTTGTCAAATTTTGTGTCTAAAAGAAGAAGAAAAATATCTGGTACAAATAAAAAATAAAGAAATGGTGACGACAATTGTGGTAGACCGCAAGTGGAGTCCTTGACTGGCACGTAAATTGCATTGCAGCATGTCACACATATTATTTTTTACGCAAAGCTATTGAACCCATTCATATTATGTTCAACTTTGGAAAGAACACAAACAGAAACCATTCTTCCATGTTTTCAAATATTTAGTACTGTACTCTTGTTAGAAACATGATTTTTGGGCCTCTCAAAATGAAAAAAAAAAAAAAAAAAAACGGTATTTTAGACTGCTGAACTCCGAAAATATTATCTGAATTCGTGAAGTGCAAAGCAAGTGGCATGTGTTGGTTTTTACTTCATACTATTAAAAAATAATATGTTGTGGTCACAGCTTAAAGTCCTGTAGGAAAGACTACAACAAAAACCTTGCACGCCAATTTGGCGTGCTGCCAATAGAGGCTACGTCCTTCTCGTCAAGCGTTGGACACTGGCCCTTATCGCTATGCTGTTCCCACATGTCAAAGGTGGAAATTAGACACAGGCAAAGACTCCTCTTAAGAGTAAAAACACTGACTGTGCATTCAGGTATTTACATCCCCATGTAATGTAGCGTGTGTATGTACATTGAACAACTTCTGCAACATATTTTGTGTTAAGCTGTGAATCCAATTTCAATTGGTTATAAGAGCCCAATACTCAATGCAATTTTAATTGTGTTTATTAAATCTCTTCTGCACTATTTGTTTCGATACGAGTTATTGTTAATGTGCCATTATTTAGTGCCAAAATTTTTCTATAGCAAAAACATCTTTTGTGCACATCCCTAGATTATATGTCACGAATACAAATATGTGAACATCACACACGCTCAGAATTAAGTTAAGAGTGATTGGAAATCTGCCTTAATTTATGAAAGTATAGTACCATACCTAATATTATTTTTCAATTTCTATAGTAATGAATTTACTTAATGAGATACAATGTGTACTCTCTATTACTGCCTTTACAGTAAAATAGTAGGCAGGATAAACTACAACATAAGACAACATGGTAAGGAACCGGAGTGAAACTCACTGAAGGAAAGGAGTAAAGTGGGAAGGCCGGCCAGGATGTACAAGATGGTGAATGGATGGGAGGATGAGGTGCAAGGTAAGTTAGGCCACCTATTAACTATGGCAGAGAAGCCTATGGAGGAAGAAGGAATAATAGTGAGAATATTCATACCTTGAGGAACAGAACAGTGGCGACAGTCTGTGCTTAGGAGTTTGGTAAATGGGTGAAATTTACTTCTGGCTGGAAGAGTTGGTGAAGGCAAAGAACGTTGAAATGTTTAGAAGGGGCTTGGTAAGTGTTTGAGGAAGCAGTTACAGCTTGCCATCCGGAGGGTGCTCAACTGCAAGTGAAATACTACTATCATTAAGCTATAATTACTAAAAGCTAAAAACAAACTGCCTAAACATTTACTACTACGAGATATTAGACAAGCAACTGTAAAGGCCATTCATTGAAGGGAAGGGGAAAATGAGCAATTATATTTAAATAAAGTAGGTAATAATCTTATAGGCCCTCTGAATAAAAGGCAATAATTATCATTCAGGTTTGGTAAATAATGTTTGACAGCACATGTATTCTAGAATGACAATGCCCTAACCTGTGTTTGGATTTATTTAACTTATGTGTGTAAAAAATATTCTGTTTGTAATCAGATAAGGTTACACTTAAAGTTTCAGAGATCAACATTTACACAATCACATGACATGTTGATTATACAGTCTACAATTAGGACTAAATTTACAGTAATAAAATTAGCAATTCCAGTACCACTAGACTCCTGTAACCGTTACTGGATGCAATGGAACTGCCAAATTAAGTAAATGGGCTAAAGGTCAATAAAATTGGCCAAACAATGCACTGCTACAAAACAAATTTCCATCATGCAATTGTAAATTCCAAGTTCTGTTCTGAATATAATAATAATAATAATTTAATTCTTGCAGATAGACTGTCGCCTGGCAAGTCTACATCTCTCATTCACTCTCTCTCCAGACCCTCCTGAACAACCTAACCCTCTCAACCCACACCAGTTTTTCTCTCGGCACATTCCACTCACTCACCTATCCCTCTCTGTCGTCCTCCAAGCTCTCAGGATCTTCTCCCTCTGTAGTCACTCCTGATTAACTGGGGACCTAAATCCCCTGCCCACCCTCTCTCTTCACCACCTTGAACAACATAACAAGCCTCTCCACTCTTTCCAACCCATTTCTTTCATCATCACTGATAGCCTGTAGTTTCCCTCATCCTCATATTCTCGTCCTTGCCTTATCCACCTACCCTAACCACCCTCCGCTGAACCCTGTCCAGCTCCTGTACCTATCCTTCCTTGTAAGGATCCCGCTCTGCAATTATGTAGTTCAGTACTGGACGCACCATTGAGATGTATACATGCTTTCTCCTTTAGCCCACCACTGATTCTATTCAGGACACTTCCTAGCATTCCCAGGGCCCTTCTTCCTTTAAAAACCATTCTTTATACCTATACTTTCCACCCTCGGTCTTCCTGTAACACTACTCCTACGTACTCCCTTAAGGTAAAAGCTTATATCTGAATTTGGCCAAATCTGAGACTGATCTGTACCAGATATGAATTAGTGTACATTTGCCTATCCCTGATGCCAGATCTTGCCCAGATACACTTTTTTCATATGGGCTTGTACTGTCACCTCCCATACCTACCTCATAGCCTACTCACTCCATTTGTACACGAGCCTGCTCTTTATCCTCTAGTGAACCTCACCTCCTTTGCCTAGTTTTATTATTTTCTGTGCATTACTCAGTCAATGTCTGCATGCAAAATGATTCCCTCATCTATCTCCGAATACACACAATCATCCATGTACAACCTTACTACCTTACAACTCACTTCCTATCCCATGCCATTTGAGTTAAGACATGTGACTGTTATAAATGTTACAGTATAAACAAAACCCATCACTGCATATTTATCAAATCGGAATTAAAATTTAATGTGTACTGATGACATCTAGCAGAACCAAAGCAAAGTCGTTTTATACCTACAAGACGACTACTTCGCTCTCTTAAGCTGGTTTGAACAGTTACTTAGATACGTTTACATCGTACAACAAAATGAACCTACCTTTTTCGTTTGAATTCTTGACAGTACGTTTATGAGGTCGTTTCGTAGTCGTTCTCTGCAACAAAGGAACCAGCACGTTGATACTTTTTGTCCTGCCAACAATGTACCCTATTTTCATCCTCTTGTAAGTTGTAATACTGAATGTGTGGAATATCCGAATTTACTTCAATCTTCTGTAAATATTTTAAACACACATAAACATTACCTACAAACTGTTCAAAGGAATTTACTTCGAATAAAATAAAAACTTTAAACACAGCTACGTACGAAACCAATACATTTGATACAGTTGTTTACAATCCATGGTCTCCAGGCTATGTCATTTTCCGAAGATACCCGAACGACCCGAACACGTTTTTGCCATTTTGAGATGACCTCTCCTTTGTAGACCTTGGAAGATCTGTATACGCATGAACGGCCATCTGTACTATCTGTTCCATGGCCTTAGAAGTTTAGGTCTGGACACTGCTATAAAATATTGACCCCGTTATGACTGATTTTAATTCCTTCACTATCCGCAAAAATGAATTAAAACTGATGGCGCCACTAGCACACTCGTGCTAGTAATTATTTTTCAAACATTAAATGAATTATAATTTTTAAAGTACAAATATCAGAAACTTACTTAAGTTTAACCAGAATATGTTTAAACACTTGAGTTTTGATTAAAATAACGAACTTCTCTTCACAACAGCCCCACTGCGATAGTGGCGCCAACAGTTTCTTTCAGTCATAAGAGGATCAAAGATAAAGCATTGAAGAGTAGGTAAGTGTCCAGATCTATACTTCGAAGACCGTGATCTGTTCTGTGTGTTCTGGACGATCTATGGACGTGTGAATCCGGCTTGAAGCTGGAGTCACACGGTCGCAGACAACGCCGAACAGACGAGGCGGATTTCCGTCCTAGCGATTCACACGGTCGCGGAATGCTGTGAATTTTCTGTGTACCATAATGCACGACTTTATTTACATGAGGAATGTTTTCGTTTATTAGGAAGTGTTAAAAATTTTACTTTTGTGACATAATTAACGTAATTGTTTATGTCTACAAAAAATTGAATATTTTAGCATATTTGAAGACTTCTCTCTCTTGAATGCTGAAAGGATGAAATGTGATTTTAAATGTAAAATGTTTGTGCTATGAAATTGTTCGTGAAATTTTACATGATGACTTGATATAGTTTGGTTATAAAGAAACAGTATTTTCAAATAAATGTGATTATGATCCTGGACACATCCAACTAATCATAAAACTAATTCATTTAATTACTTAAAAAGGACGTCATGACTGTAGCCAGTCACTGGTAAGAATTCACTATATCCTTCCGACTTAAACCTCGGCAGATGATGTACGTAAATATAGCTATTATACATCACGAATGTAAATATAGCTATTAAACATAGCATAAAACCAGCAACCTATTTATA
This sequence comes from Medauroidea extradentata, assembly GCA_003012365.1. Lineage (NCBI taxonomy): Eukaryota > Metazoa > Arthropoda > Insecta > Phasmatodea > Phasmatidae > Medauroidea > Medauroidea extradentata. Next base: position 9,490 of record PNEQ01005490.1, read on the forward strand.
TTATTGATTGAAATATTTAGTGCATGAACACAACAAAATGTTAACAAATGTCATAAAACATACATTACTAAGTAAAAATTACACCCAACCCACTGAAATCCAAATTACAAAATTCACCATTTCTAGTTTCTTTGTCAACACTTTAAATTTACTAAAGACCTGTATTACCACCTCCTGATAAAACTGGCTAGTTGCTATCTGCTGGAAATGCTATCAGCAACTTTTAATCAGCCATTGTGAATTACGACCTCTGAATAGTAACCAGATAACTATCAGGTAGATATTCGGAGGTACATGGTTAATTTTTTCATAAGTTGGTTGTAAAATTGTAGCTAACTGTATAGGTTTGTTTTACTCGGCCTCTCTCAGGAGCTGGAAGAGTTGGGTCAAGTTGACCCAGGTCAACCCAGGTCAAAAAGAGTTGACAACTCTCGGAGGAGCGAGGAAAATGCCTATTGCGTTGATTTGATGGCGGAACTAGCAGACGTATTTAGAAATATTAATAAACAATAATCGTAAGATGATGAAGTTCCTACAGCTGCACCAAATAATGCACTATAAATGATAAAGTGAAGTTATGAGAAGCTAGAAAAATACACTGTACTAAACTTAATTGACCTGAGAAATAATAATTCGTGTGTATGTATTTATTTATTATTCCGTTGAACTACATTAAGTACATAACAGTACAGTAGCATAGGAATTCGTCAAGTTTACAGCAATATAACACTATGTACAAGAAATATATACAAACCCTCATTGAATATACAGTATAGGTACACCAGATGATATACAAATCCAACATCAAGGAGAATAGTAACTTAACGATTTTTAATAACTTGAATTACTAACCACAAAGAAGAACAATTCGTGAAAGGAGCTCATCATTTACAGGAATTAAACACATTCTGCAAATATTAACCAATTTTTGTGAACTGTTTTTAGAGGTTAACAACCACATGCAAACAACACCATAACATAAAACTTTTATTGGTTAGAATAAAAAAACCTTATTCAGTTACCGCAACTTTACTGTCGTCATCCATGTCTGAAATAATTATTATTTTCTCTATTTTCAAACACGACAGCAAAAGTAAACTGCGCAGTCAACAGCAGTATGTTCGCCGTAACGTCAAGCAGACGATTTGCTCCTACTTGCCCTCGTAACTCTTCCTCGCGAGGAGGAGCTAAAAGGGCATGCTCTTTTTGACCTGGGGACAGATTAAATATCACAATTTGCGTTTTGGACCGACACAGCGCAACACAAGTAAAAACTGCTCTGCGTCCTGCTCTTGCACCTCTAGTCTCAGTTGGAATTAAATATGACGGAGCAGAGTAGGCGCAAGAGGCGTGGCTTGGAATTTCGGTTCCCCTACTTCAACTTGAATAAGCCAATCAGATAATTCGTTATTTAGTGTTCCCTGCATGTAAGATCGTTGTTTAAGACTGATTCTTACATGTTGTTCTTAGATTAAGTGGCAGTGAAATCGTGTGTTATGTGAAAAATACTGTAGTAACGTATAGGTTAGAGGTATTATTTGTTTAATTTTGAATTGGTCTTGTAAAGTGCCTGAAAAATGGATGATGATGGAAAGAGAAAAAAAATTTTAGTAATGATGAAACGGATAATTTACTGACGCAGGTCGCGAAGCACTATGACATTTTATTTGGAAAACTTTTCCCTTCTATCACAGCAACTCGTAAAGAAGAAACGTGGTTAGGTATTACAAGGTATATAAATGCAGCGAACGACTGTGAAAGAAATGTAGCTGAGGTAAGTAACAGTTTTGTAGAGTAATTTATTCCTGGAAATTCGTTATTATGTTTGCAAACTATTTCCAAACACATTTCTGTTTATACGCGAAAAACCCAGTGGTACTAACCACGACAGCTTTTGTGATTTTCAATTATTTGTAAATTTATAGTATGCATATAAATATTGAATGCACACATTTCTGTATTACATATTTTCTAACCAACTATGATGCAAGATAAAGGTTTACCACTGTTTTGTGTCTCGTTAAAAGGCAAACATCAAATCCAACATATTTATGCAGTGCTACTGTGGATGTTTGATAATAAATATAAGTTATATGTATTTGATTGTAAGAAATGATGTAATTACGAATCTATTGAATCATAATTTATGTCATAAATGTTGTAATTATATCCTGAGAAACTGTTCAACTTATTGCAGAACATTAAAATTTGCTCAACAAGTTCATTATTTTGCTAAATCGATACAAATATTTTCATTGTGAACTGGGCAACCACTCAGTGGTTTCTAAGGGAAGAATGGACCTGGGAGTGCTAGGAAGGGTCCTAATTGGAGCCAGTGGTGGGGTGAAGGAGAAAGCATACACCTCGATGGTACGCCCAGTGCTGGAATTTGCAGTAGCAGAGGAGGATCCATACAACGAAGGAGAAGTGCAGGAACTGGAGAAGGTTCAGTGGAGGGCAGCAAAATGGGCGAAGGGCTGGTGGAGAAGGCAAATGCAGAAAGGTAAGGATGAAAGAAACTATAGGCCATCGGTGGAGGATGGAGGAAATGGGTTGGAATCCTTTGAACGACAGGCAAGAGTGGAGAGGCTTGTTAGGTTGTTCAAGGTGCTGAATGGAGAGGGGTATGGGGAATGTTGGGTACCCAGTTAATCATAAGTGCTTACAGAGGGAGAGGGAACAAAAGTGAGAAGCTCCAGAGATTTTGGAGGAGGATGGAGAGGGGTAGGCAGTCGACGATGGCCAGGTCGGTGAGGGATGGGACCATGCTGATGGAGCTGGTGAGGAATGGGAGATTGGAGTGGTTTAGGAGGGGTCTGGAGGGAGAGTTAGTAGGGGGATATGGACATGCCAACGCGCGATAGCCCATCTGCAAGGATGATGATTTTATTATTATAAACTCTTATTCAGTCACGTACTACAAAACCCCTCCTAAATTTTCTAAACCCCCCTCGCTATTACCAATACCTCTGAAAGTTAATTTCACTCCCTCATAGACCTCCTAAACATGGACAGCCGACCCTGTTCTGTTTTGCTCCTCGTCTGAATAATCTTGCTTTTATTCTCTATTCCTCTATATTCTGCCTTTGTTACTAGGCAACCTAACATAACCCACCCTACATGTCTATTCCTCAGCTTGTAGCTACAGCCTTACCAGCCTTTCCTCTTGTCTCCGTTTCCTTCAACGAGGTCCATTCCAGTTCCTTCAGCATCACAGATGGCCAAAAGTTTTCTTTGTCCTCATCCGCCTGCCTGCCCACCTTAGGCTTTTCCATTTATCGGTCACTTACCTTACTGCTCATATTTGTACCTTCTTCAACTCCATCACTCCATTGGCTGTACCATTGTAACATATGCCCTTTTATTTCACTATAGTACTATACTCATTTGAACACCTCTGTCAGTATTTCCAAATACCTTCTCCAATTAGATACCACTCCTTCTACCTGCCTTTAACACCCTAAGTTACCTTGCTACAGTTGTTAAATGACAATATTTGTAACAGCTTGCAGTTAGCCCGCTGCATGGTGGCAAGTGTGCCTTCTCTTACACCCTCCAAAACATCCTTTGCAACACCACTTCCTCCCACAACAAATTCCACTCCCTAACCAATCTCGTGAACATAGGCTGCTTACCCCTCTCTCGTCCACAATCTTAAGAATTTCTTACTATTATTCCCCCTCCATCTATATTTTCCCTTAATTAGATGCCCAAACTTCCTTTGGTTTGTTGACCACCCTATACATTCTGACAAGCCATACCACTCTTCTATGTTTTAAAGGTATCCACCCCATTTTCCTCATCTCTAATAGCCTACTAGTTCACTTCATCCTCTCCAGCATGTCCTTGCCTTCCCCATTTATCCATTATCTATCTCGCTGCTCTTTTTTGCACTTTCCCCAGTTCCTGCACCAACACTTCTTTGTATGGGTCCCATTCCACTGCTGCATATCGGCCTTTCCCATCCAAGATCAGCCTGTGCACAACCCCTAAGTACTTATATACTGCCACCACCTCATTCTCCTGACTTGTCCCGACCCTTTGTTAATATCCCTATTTATTACCTTTTTCTTGGTTAACTTTACCGCCTTGGTCTTCCATGCCTCAATTTTCATTGTATTTAGTTCTTACCATCTCTGCACCTGATCAATCTATTTTTGCATCCTGCCACTTTCACTAACATTTGAATACGGCATGCAATCATCTGCAAACAGCACCTCCTATGGCCATGTCATTTGTCATTATCATAAAGAGCAGCGGGCCTAGCACACTTCCTTGTAGTACCCCTGAACTGACCACTCCTTCGTTAGACAATTAATCCCCTACTTTTACTCTTTGCTTGCACATTGTAAGAAAATTACAAATCCTTTCTATTACTAGCATTTTACTCAAAAATATCCCAGGTGGCACCTTGTGGAACTCCTATTCTTCCATTGTAAATGTAACTTTTAAACTAAGTTATATTGTTATAAATAAGTATATTATTTTTAATGGAAATTATTTTACAAATTCTACAACACTAGTTAGAGATCAGATGAAAAATATATAACTTAAGTATTATACTTACTTCTGTTTTTTCTAGGTGAAAAACAAATGGAAGGACCTCAAACAAAGAACGAGAAAAAGGAAAGAAAAAACAAACGAGAAATTAATTCAACTGGTGGTGGTAAACCAAATATTAAGCCACTCTCAGACTTGGAAGAAAAACTTCTCCAAATTATAGGCACTGAAACAACATCTGGAGTGTGTGGGGGAATAGATACTATGAGCAGTAAGTGTAGTAATTTTTTTATGATTACTGATAGGCTCCCTGAGCATTGCTTTTCAAGGGGAGCAATAAATCAAAAATATATACAATATACATATAAGATGGGAAACAGTTATGTTTCTAACACTCCAAAAAGTAGTTTACAGCACATACACGTACTCAGTAAATCAAATGTCCTCAAAGAAAAAAAGAAAAATCTATGTGGTTTTATGATAACATATGAAATATATTTTTACTTATGGCAACATACTATACACTGTATGTCTAACTGTTGGCTTACTCCTAAAGTGTGTTATCAATACAGTAATTCTTTTGAGTCTAAGTGCTTGTTAACTGAGCAAATCAGACATTAGATTACATACATGCGAGTGACATACATATATTGATCATTAAAGTGAAAACTAATTACTAATATCCTCTGTCAATTGTGACATTTACACAATTTCATTATAATAAAATATACATATATTTTATAATTATAAAATGTACATATATTTTATTATTATAAAATATACATATATTTTATTATTACAAAATATACATATATTTTATTATTATATGTATAAATATAGTTTCGTTGTCTGTCATTGGTTACCTGGTGACTTTCGCACAGTATTAAACAGAGAGAGCAAAAACCACAAGGCAGTATTTCCCTTAGTAGCTAATTGTTAAGACTTGGCATGCATAATATTTCATTCATTAGAAAATTACAACAAAAGCAGTCAACATATATTAAATTACACTTAAATTTCCATATTACTTGCATCAGTGGTAACTACTAGAGGCCAGGTACATCAAACGTTAGTAAGGATCAGACTTATTGACATTACACACACTAATGCTATAATTTTTCTTCTCTCATTAACCCCCCCCCCCCAATCAACCAACCTCACCCATTAATTTTGTGATCCCAAGATTGTGAGCTGCATTTCAAGTAAACAGAGGAAGTCTAGGCATGGTAGGTTAGTGGGCATTATAATTTCATGAATTTTGATATTTCTCAGTAAGAAATGTCTTTACCTTATTCTTGAAAACAAATACAGATTTCCTTTATTTTATGTTGCGTGGTAATTCATGTGAATAAATGTATTTCTTACAGATAATTATATTTCAGTTTGTTACAAATTTGCAAAACAATCACTGTACATAATAATTTGCTGGTTAACTGGTTTTTTACTTAATTATGATCACCATTGCAAACTATTGAATTGTGTTTCAAAAGACAAATGAATTATGTAGGCATTAATACAATTACAGAAATTGTGGCTTTGTAAATACATCTGTACTAGTGCCCAGAACATAGTATATTCATATAATTAAAAACATGGCTTGGATTCTATTGGGGTTTTGAATAATCATTGTACAGACTGCAAAAAATATCTGTAGATTATATTTATAGTGTTACATATTTGAGACATAAACTTTATATGTGGGCAACTCCCATGAGTTATTTTGAGGATAGAGGTCTTATAATTATAAATAAAAGAGTTAAATTAAGTACTGGATTTAATAGCTCACAAAGCTACGAAATATACAAAACAGTAATCAACTATAACTCTCACAACAAAATTAGTTATGCACACAATTACCACTGTGTCACAGACACGTTAATTAACTTTCACAATTAAAGCACACAAAAAAATTTCTACCATCAATTAATTAAACAGAACAAATCACAATAAAATTCAGTCATATATACAATCAACAGTCTCTCAAATAGTGACAGTGTACAACCTTATTAGTCCGCCGTGGTGATGAATCGTCGTGTGCTGCGCAGCACCCCGAGTGCACCGCTGTCTTCACTCTTGAGGTCTTCGGTTCGACTCCCGTCGCGTACCTCCTTCTTCGCCCGTCAGCCCGCCGCAGCAGTCCTCGGTTCGTCTAACACTGCTCCGAAGGTAGCCGCCTGCCGCCTCACAGTAGACACTGACGTTACCAAGATGTCTTCACCAGTCTATCTCCACAACTATAGCACCTTCCTCTAGCGCGACCAATAGCGAATTCTCCCCGAACTTGTCGATTCAGCCCTTATATACTAGGCAAAGCAGTAGGGGAATTACCGTATTACAGGGGTCTAAAAATAGGCATTAAATCATGTTTCGGACGTGATTTGAGTCACGTAGGCCGCCCTCGTATGGTAAAAGCGTATTTGGGACAGGTATCTATGACGTAGTTTCGGCGTGACTTCCATCATGTAGCCACCCGGCTAGTGACTCAGGGGCTAGTCCACAAAGTGTTACGAAACAGCTGCCGACCACCGGCCGCCAGGTACATGGCACGCAACAATAGTCTGTACTGAATAATTTTTGTATATTATTTTCAGTACGGTACTGCAAGCATGATCCAAGCAGTAAACTAAACTTAATACAAAACAGAAGTCAATTATAAATAATAATTAATTTACTCGCATTCAAGATGCTGTGAGCACAGCCATGATATTTGTGCTTGGTATGTTACATTACTTTAGTGACAAGTTTCCTATGTATGGTAAAGAAAGAAGGGCAGTTTCCAAAAATAAATGTTAAACTATTTCTCCCTTTGCATTAGGCCTGCAATCATATTAATTTTTATATACACACTTGTGCATTCTTCGAAATGAAACTCTGATTTATATGTACACTTACGTAAGAAAATTGTCACAAATTTGTGATTTTTGACTTTTACTTACAGTACATGTGCAATAATAATAGAGTAATAATTTAAGAATATAATATACTGTTATCTAAGATGTTAAATCCTGCATATAGGCTAGTTATTATGATATATATGATTAAGTTTTAAAATGTATAATAGTTGATAGAAAATGTCATAATGTCACATTTTATATTAACATTGCAGAACAGTGGTGATGGTGTGATTGGCAACCAACACCCAGCTGTTCCTACAAACATTTTCGAAAAATTATTTTTTCATGAATGACGGACAGGTAAGGGTTGAACTTCTATAACTTATTGCTTTGTTATAAGTAATATTGTATGGAAAAATACTTCAAGTCAGAATGAGTACATATATTAGCTAATGCTGTATACTTACTCACTCCCAAGTGACACAACAGATGAGCTGGCAGTAGTCCTACAGTAGCTTACAAAAGGCATTGATTATAATTTAACTCACCTACATTATAATAAATTAATAATAACATACTTTACAATATTCATTGTACAAAATATTAAAGAATGTTGACACTAATTGCACTGTACATATTTACAATCTTTACTAAAATGTTTACATACAAAAATTATACTTATCTCACAAATATGTACTGCATTAGGCCTACATATTAATTCAAATCACAGTAAACTAGATTTTCATGAGAACAATTTTTTTCTAAATTTTTTTAAATTAAATAATTTAAGAACAGTTTATGTGATAGGAAATAATTTACTTGTTTAAACATACATAGACTGACTTCATATATTTTATAATAACAGCAATAATAATAAAAATATAACAACTTGCAATTGGTCAACCGCCCATTGCCAAGCTGTAGCCTCTTCCTCAAATCACCTACCGATCCCTTTGTAAGCTTTCCAATCCCCCTAACCATCATGAACCCACCTCCCAAAGTAAATTCCATTCCCTCACCAACCTCCTAAGCATTGACTGCATACCTTGTTCTTTTCATCACCTTGATATTTTCATTGTTATTCCCTCTTCCTATACTCTGCTTTAGTTAAAAGGTGGCCTAAAATACTCAAGCCTCCCTTCACCACCTTGTACAGCCTTTCTACTCTTCTAATTTCCTTCAACGAATTTCACCCTAGTTCCTCAACATCACAGATGGTCGAAAGTTACCTTCGTCCATACCAGCCTACTTGTTTTCTCCATTTATCCTTCACCCACTTTGCTGCCCATCTTTGCACCTTCTCCTGCTCCCATTACCTACTATGTTATGTACACAAGGTCCATGGATAACAAAATGTACAGCATGTTGGTCTTTTGATAGATATTGTGTAAATTAATAGTCTAGTTACTTTTTAAACTTGTATTAGTCAAATCAAAACTTATTGTGTATACCGTAAAATGGGGTGAATAGGATCAAAAGATTTAGAACAAAATTATCAGTGCAATATGAAATTTTTTTTCTTGGTAGGCAAATCAATGCTGTTGACAGGTAGTTTGATGGGGACCTAACTTTTAAAAAGAAAATGTGTTGGCGAGAAATTTGTTTCAAATTTTCATCCCGTTCGCCACATGGTGATCCTATTCACCATTATTTACGGTACGTATGTACATGGACTTAAATCAACGAAAATGCTTCAGTTTTTGATGTTAGGTTTACAGGAAGAGGATAGTTTCAGATTTTCAATGATACCACACATACATTTCTCTGCACTGTTTGAACTAATTTTTAAATTGTTTCAAATACCCCACCATATTGTGTATATAATACGTTCCTTTACAAAAAATATTTGTAAATATATATTTGAACAATGTTCTGGGTGTCATTTAGGAGGGGTTGGTGGGGCAAATGTCTCCCCCCCCCCCTATATTTAGAATTTTATATGTATAAAATATATTTTTTATATTTCGTTCTTTAAATAATGTTAACTTAAGCATATAGAACTGAAGTTTTATTGTTAAAGTTCCTAATTTATACATGCTTAATTAATAAAAAATATGCAACAAGGCCACTGTCACCGAAAAAAATCTTGCCCCCTCCCACCCCCAACCCCTAGAAAAACCTGAAATGACGTGCTGTGTACTTTATTCTTTCTTGTCAGTTTCGTGAAATGCATTGTTCACAAAATAGTAAGAGGTTTTCCCAGTGAATTGTCTTCATTGGAAACCAAATTGACTCTGTGATATGAACATAATTTGTAAGTTAATCAAGTAACGGTACAGTAGCAATTGTGTGTTAGTTATTTTTTGTCTAGTAATTCAAAAACATTGTATCAGAGTCTATAGTTACCTTGTTTATTTTATTACCCCATTTATGAAGTAGTGTTTGATGATTCTGGTCTTTCTGAAAAATACCTAGTGACAGATATATATTTCTCAGTAAACATTTGGTACTATGAACAGAGGCCTACTTCATAAATTGTATCTGCATATCATTTTTAACTTTCCTTCAGTTATACATAAAGTTCCGCATTGTGTGGTATTTTGTACTACTGTCATTTGGGGTAATGTGTCGGACAGGGAGGGCAACTTTGTACCACCAACTTGCTTCATTCAATTTCAAATGAAGTATCAAAAGATTTTAACAATACGGTTGTCATCTAGATTAATAAATTTGTAAATTTTGAAGACCACAAAGCGATTAGCAAAGTCACCCCAAATTGATCTATGCAGTTTATCAAGATGCTTTAATGTACAATTGCATTCAATTTTGAGTTTAAAACTTGCAGTGGAAGGTCAAAGTTTAAGTTATTCAGCCATCAGAAAATTATATTTTGTCCCATTTTCTACAATGAACAACAGTGTTCTTAAGTGGTTTCCAGTTTACAAAAAAAATAATACATCCATTCAAGGTACGTATTACAAAAAATACTGCTGTAGAAATCTCATTTTTTCTTGGTCATAATGCTACCTTCAATTGGTTCCCAAAACTGTTATGAAATAGAAAATTGCCCTCTCATAATGTTTTCCCCTTTATAAAGCAGAAATACTTAAGTCCCTTTAGAAATGTTATAACAGGGTTCTACGGTAAACCAGTTGGAGTGACGCACCCCTTACCAATACTTAAAGGTATCGATCCAATAATGAATACAACATTTTTAAATGACCATTTAATGAATTAATATGCTGATACTGTATATACTGTGATGTTATCATGGGTTGCCTTACAACTTGAGGGATTGGAAGTCATATTGATTGTAGTTTGGTCTACACCAATGAAATGTTGCGAACTGCAGGAATTTGTACAGAAAGGGAATAATACAATAAAAAATGCTGAATGGGCCACAAGTAAATGTACACTAAATTGGTCTGAATAAGAACTTTACTTTGGTTCAATTGGTGCTGTTCTATAAAAGCAATGGTGTATTTTTGTAATGCTTTAGAGTACTTAAATTTTGTTTTTTACCATTTCTAGTCACAAGAGCTGTAATGCCACAACTACAGTCTTCTGTACTTCCATCAACTGCGGTAATTGAGACCATATACCCAGAAGAATCTCCATCTGTGGCAGGGAACTTACACCAACCAGCTGCATCTTCAAGTGAGAATTTTTGTAGAAACAACCAAATGGCCAGTGCAAATACTTCACCTAAAGGAATTGGAGGACAGGCTAGGAAAAGGCCACGGCTCGCAGAAAATAATGACCAACTTATTGACTTAATTGTAAACCAGAATCAAATTTTACAAAACATTAGTAGTGCTTTTCAAGAACTTGTAAATGTCTTAAAAAGTAGATGAATCATAAAAATTCAAGTTTTCTTAAGTTTTATTGGTAATGTATTTTATCTTATTTTTGAATGATTGTTATTCCTTGTAAATAAAAATGTTATTGAAAGTATTGAAAGTAAAGAGTAGTGACAAAATTACCCTTAATTTTCTGTTATATCTGCTCATAAAAAGTGAAGTAGTGAAATTAACTGAAAGTGATGTAATATACCTCGTACATTAATTGAAAAGTAAGAACAGTGTGCACTTATATTAAGTTTTTCTGATTGACTGCTGAAAATAATGCAATCTTTTCTTCTTTATTTTTGATGCAAGTAAAAGCAGATTATAAATAATCCATTTACAGTTCCTGTTTTTTCCAGCAAAAAAAAATTGAACAGGTTTTTTCCAAGAGAGCCCCAAATAATGCACTGCAAGAATGAGTACGTGACATAAGTGCAGGTCAACGTACAATAAATATCATAGCAATATTTCAGCTTGATTAAATTCCCCTTAAACTCTTTTGTCCATTTCCTATTATTTTTCGTACATTGATAATGTATGGTTATGAATTTTCATCACTTTCACAGTTTTTCTATTGGTAATACACAATTGGTAGTGATTTAACAAGCTTTCGAGAGCACCATCACATTTCTTGCCTACAAGACTGGTGGACAGTGCTGTTAGTTCTGGATAGACGAGATTATTTTGCCAACAGTTTTCTTTAAAAAATTACAAGTTGTCAATTATTTTAAAGGTACTACAGTATCTTTGAAATAGTCTGTGATACAGTCTTTTCTGTCTATGAAGAGCAGAAAGTGCAGTGAGATCAAGGGCAGTAAAAGGGCAATTTTTGTTTACATGTGTGTTTGAAGATTATAGTTTGGTTGAACAGTATTTTCGAAATAAGTTTGGTTATCCTAGGAGACATTTGGGAAACATAGTAGTAAATGTTGATAATTATATAGTATGTATTTGTTGTTGACTGTAACAAATTAAATTCCAGTACGATTTTGGTAATGTAGCTCTTTGGTAAAAGCTGTGTTAATCCCAAGTAGATTTTACGTACTAGACTATGTTGATCTGAAACCTTGGGAACATACAAGTTTAGTCGGTTGGCCGATGAGTGTTTGTAAATTCAAATCACTTGAATATACCGATGCACATTTTTCTTGATGCAATTAAACAAAGTGATTTTTATATTTGATACTGTAGCAACTTAAATATCGTAGAGAAAATTGAAGTATTGCATGATCAGTGATACTCTCCAACGACACGTTTTTTAAGAGACTCGGCATTCAAATACTAACTCCGCAGTAGATAGGAAGCCAATTTTTTTGTAATGTGCCATGATATATATAGGCCTAACATACGTACCCACCCAAATTAATAAATTAAATTTAGTAGGTAGCAACTTGATTTTGAAAAAAATTAAATGTTTATTCACTTATTTTATCATCAACTGATTAATATTTGTTGAAAACATTTAGCAGAAGATATTCTTCAGCGCCTTAAATACCATTCTCAAGAAAATTTATTCTCAAAATAACGATCAGCTGATTGACAAGCAACACACTTCGTATATTTTGGCGTTCGACTGGAGCAAGAAAATGGCTGTGCCATTTCTGCTCTTACCTGCCATTTTACTGCCCTTCACAATTCTCAACCTGCTCTCGGAGGCAGAAATGTCAGGTCGCCCGAACAAAACTATTGATTAATGATCTGGGGACAATGGTGACTGGTAAAGAGGCATATGCAAAGGTAAAGTTCAGATCAGTTACAGGAGGATATTGAGTAGGTGATTTGGCAGGCTGAAAGGAACAAATGTTAAGAAGACAAATGTAGTAATGTTCACAAGGAAGAGGGCAAGATACCAAGGCATGTGTAAATGGCAGGGCAGGAGATAGGGGAAGATATTGAATAAGTAAAAGTACTGGGGTGATTAGATGGAAGAAACAGTGAGCAGTGGCAAGGAGAAGGGTGAATGCGGGGAAGGGGATCAGTGGGGAAATGAAGCAAAAGGCTCATAGAAAATGTTTACGCCACAATTGAAGTATGCTGCTTCAGTCTGAGACCCACACATGGAAAGGAGATGAGGGAACTGTCATTAAGCGCTAGCTTAGAGGCTATTATGGAATGTGAGGTTTAACACAAAAAAAGGTACTACCTATATGACCTTGCCAATAATATTAATTATAATACCTTACCATCAGATGGGGTGACTTGAGACATTTTTATAAAAAATTGCATTTTCTATGTATGTCAACTGCGAGTAAATATTAATTTATTTTTATGTGGACATTCATGATTTGAAATTTATCTCAAGTTAATTTATTTACTCAGTTCCACCTTATGTGGGAAAAATATATATTTTTTTTTTTCAAAATGTATCAAGTCACTCCATCAGACGGTACAAGGTTTCCTAGTTAACAAATATCACTTACCTATGTGGTGTTTCGAAATGAAGTTGCTTAAAAGCAATTTTTTTAGTTATCACAGGACTTTCTTTCTCTAATCAAATTGTGCTTAGTTAGTAAAAAATGTGATTTTATTCACGAACATACACTAGTCAAACTCAATTAATTCTGTTATAATGAAAAAGTAGCAAAAATATTTTAACATGAGTCCAATATAAAACACTTTTTCACTGATGATGAATTACCAACTGACTGTGATGTTTGTATAACAAACATCCAAAGTAAATTTGTGCACAGGGATTGTCTTAAATGTACAACTATTTCTGTCAATGCAGCACTTGTACAAATCTCAGTCATATTGAAAACCCAGTTTAAATCATCTAATGGCAAAGAGCTTGCTACCAGTGTATTTCATGTGAGTACACAGCTTCTGAAAAAAATTGCAGTCTGCAAATATTTAACATGTATTTCCTCGATAATATACTACATATGTACAAATAAAAAATTAACTCGGCATACTGTCTACTTTGAATCTTCTAAATTAGCACCTGCTAAAAACAACTTACATGGTGGCCACACAAATCAGATTTTCAAATTCAAGAACTTTTTCATGATTTCAAGGCCACAAAACCAATTATCAAGAAAAGAAAAACTGTACTTCCTATATGGACATTGCCCATAATAGTTATTAGAAATACCTTAAATTTGTGAAGAATGATTCGTTAGTACATCATTTTTACCAAATATATTACACACCAGAAAACGCTGTATTTAGACATCAAGTTACTTCTGTGTAATATTTTTTTTCTTTTCCAATTAAAAAAATATATATTAATCACACGAGTACTCGAATTTGCGACACAATCATGGTTCAATAATGGTGACACTGCAAATGTACAGTCAGACAAATTGCTTTAACTACACAATGTATCAAAATATGGTCCTGATGTAGAAGATAAGGAACAACATTTCATACATTTTTTAAAATATTAGGGCTTACTTGGTGTCGAGTCCAGTACATTTTTTTTTTTTTGCAAATTGGTTCCCACGTGAGAAATTAATTCAGATCTACACATGCTTACAGTAAAATAGTTTTATTGCAAAGCTTACATTTTACCAAAGAACACACATACGTGTACACACACAGACAGACACACACACATATCTCTCTCTCTCTCTCTCTCTCTCTCTCTCTCTCTCTCTCCATTTTTTTAAAGTGAAAATATGGGAATTGCAACTATGACAGTTAGAACAAGGTTACCAGACCATATACATTGTATTTGAAACCCAAGACGCTGAAATAATACCTGTTTTTGTGAATACAAACTATCTCGAGGTTATTACTAACATGTTGTGAACATTGGTTACGTTTCAGGTGCATATAACAAAAAAATATAAATATTTATGCTTCAATAGAAGTACATCTCTACATGTATCAAACCGACAACTATTACATTTTCAAAAAAAAAAAAATATTCTTGGACAAGTGTGGACATTCAAGCATTTTTTCCAGGGTATTTTTAAGGACATGTCAAAATCAAGGACAATTCAAGCTTTTTCAAGAATTCAAGAATGTGTGGTCACCATGACACAGCCGAAAAAATATACATGAACAAAAAACATGTGTGTCCAAACATAATAGCTGAGCTCCCTGGTGCTGAGAAAGCATACTGTCGGCACAGTTCGGTCACACTTTACACAAAATCGGTAAGACTAGGGCACATTTGCTCCTTTAAAAAATATATTAGCTTGTCACTTTTTCTCCCACTACATGCGCATCAGAATACAGTGCATTGAGTTTCTATTGAGTTCATATCTTTCCCCTTTTTCTATACTGTAAGGAAAAAGATGGTGTGGACGATATTAGCATAACATTAACATGTCTGCTAGACCATACAGTAGAACCCTGTTATAACATTCCCGCATACAACATTTTCCTGAATATAACATCACTTTTCTTTGGTCCCACCATTTTTACATAAAGCTTTTTCATTTCCTGCTTATAACACTACTAATATTTTCATGTTCTGTTTATAACAACACTAATTTCTCAGACAATAACCACAACTCAGGCCAAATTTTTTAACAATATTATTTTAGATATAACTAAGCTGTTGGCTAAAGACCACTATAAAAAACAGGTTAATGTCTGGGAGAGTGTCGTACATGTACATTACAGTGATGGTGATCCTGAAGATGATGATCACAAACCTACAGAAGACGAGTGGGAAAGTCTCTGTTACACTCACAATGTGTGTATTTATCACACTGAGAAAAAAATTTTGTTGATGCAAACAAAATTTGTTTGAGTCAACCAAATCATTTGTTTACAGAGGGGCAACGAAATATTTGTTTGCTTGTACCAAATTATTTTGTTCCCTAAGATTTGTTTGAGGCAAATAGCTGAATTTTGTTAGCAGTACCAAATATTTAGTTGGTCATAAAAATATTTCGTTGGACATATTAAATGCACATACAATATTTTAAGAACTAAAAAGATTATATTTTATAAACTTGGAAAATTTCTAAAATTTGAAAAGCTAAAAAAAAAAAAAAAAAAAGTATGCCCATGCCAGGATTTGATCCATTATCCCTTCACTTACCACCTGCAATGCATGACCTAACCAACTGAGCTACGAGTGCTTCCATGGGAGGGAGAGTGTTATTTGTATAGGAATAGTTACGTCGTGCACCGCAAGGCCGCAGCACAAACAATGAGTCATGGAGCTGCAGTGTTTTTCAAGTTTATAGCATTTTCTTTTGTGATCAATAGAATTTACCACTTTCAAATTGTTATAGCTAACTTTAAGATACTAGAATTATGCTGATTAACAGTTTAGACGTCCAATTTGTGGCACAAATTATATTTTGAATGTTGAGGTATACAGTGTTCGCCATCTTATCGCTTACGCACGCCAGCATTCCATCATCCGCAAGTCAACCAAATGTATTTAGTTTCGCCAACAAAATCATTTAGTCCATCGAAAAAAAAAATTGTTGGTACAAAGCACTTCACTTATAACTAACAATATTATTTTGTTGACAAGTTGTAACGAGTTGTTTGTTTACACAAAATATTTATTCGACGTCCTGTAGTAACCAAATATACGTCTGGCACAAACAAATTGCGTTTAAATGAATAATTTGGTCGAGGGAAATAATTAATTTTGTTTGAAGGACTCCA
>PNEQ01005491.1:0-26186 GCA_003012365.1 Medauroidea extradentata
TGCGAGCTCTGTTCAACGTGCGGATGTGGTCTCTGCCTCTCAGTTCGCACAGTGGTGTGCAGGGCCTCGACCATGACAGAATAATGCGAGCTCTGTTCAACGTGCGGATGTGATCTCTGCCTCTCAGTTCGCACAGTGGTGTGCAGGGCCTCGACCATGACAGGATAATGCGAGCTCTGTTCAACGTGCGGATGTGATCTCTGCTTCGAAATAACGTTCAAAAACCGTTACACGTGTGTATACACATTTCAGGCTCATTACTAAACAATAAATAATATTCTCTAGCGGCCGAAAATAGGCGTTTTTCTAGTCCTTTTTACGTAAGGAAAGTTGCAGGTGTGTAAAATACACCTTTACGATTAATATTGCGTCACAATACGATATGGTCACCCCTGAATATGTCATAGAAGCAAGTTGTCGGCAAGAAGATTGCACGCCAGTTCAGAGACTTGCTCATAGAGTCTAGGTTGAGGTATGATGTAAGTGCTATGTCGTCCTTATATCTACCACACTTCCAAGTCTTGAACACGCAAAGTACTTCCAGCCAGGCGGCCACCTTAATAATTGGTGACTGTACGTAACTACGGTTACGCTTCTGTCATAAATTCTCTGATCCTCAAGGAAAAACTTGTAGTAACGTAATTTAATTTATTAATTATTATCAGTAGACTATCGTGCAATAATTAACATTTACAGTTACGTTTTCAAACATTTCTTTAAATTAAATAAATATATATATATATATATATATATATATATATATATGTGCAATGCCGAAATGAATACGACTGTCAGTTTGCTGGAGTTGCTCAGATTGATCGTGTGTCTGAAGACGGGAACATTAGTTTCCTAAACACCGCATCTGTTGTCGTCGAAGAATGTCTACTATTACAATCTGGGTTATATTAGTTGTGTTGTTGTTTGCAAAAATTTACATAGCTGTGTTCGTTTGTATTGTCCTCTTTGTTTTTGTCCGTCATTGTCGATATTTTCATACACCTTGTTCGCTCCTTGTTCGTTTTGACTTCCTTTTCCGGGTTTTCACGTTTCCGTTACATACCGACTACTGGCTGTTCTTAATTTTGGAATTGCTTGTGTGTTTGTTGACTACAGTCGTTTCTGTCTTCCTTCGTTTGAATCTTCGTTGTTTTTATCGTCCTTTCACGTAAGTGTGGGTTTTCTGGACTCGCATACATTCACTATCAATGTCGTGTGTCCAACAAAACTCTTCGGTTTGTCAGTAATAATTCACGTGTCTTCTCGCCTCGTACGATAACTTCTTAACACAATGAAATTCGTACTATGTGTATTTGTACCTATACCACGATGTTTATTTATACAGACAAGCTGGACAAGGATATTGTATAGTTAGAGACATGCAAAATTCGCGTTATTTCCTGACAGCTGACTAGACTTCAAGTGACTGTAGGCTAAGCTTTTTCGACGTCTCCCTCTGGCCGATATAGTCGTGACTTGCCGCGGAGAATACTTACAAGGTAGAGAGGCCAATCTCTGTAAAGACGCAACACACGTAAATGACAACATATAGAAGTTCGTGGCCAATTGCATAGCATATCATGCTCTGTTATGTATAGGAAAGTGAAGTTTAGTCTGCTACCAAATGATAACGAGAATTTTGCGTGTCTCTATATATAGTTAAAAGAAAAAATAATAACCAGGGATTCAACAATTCTCACCTTACCATTAATAAACTATACAGAATTATTCATACCAGAAAATCGAAAAACAAAAATCAAACAATCTAGTATAATATAAATGCAGGACACATATCTGCAGTTCTGCTTAGTAGTCATTGATTGGATGTTGTAAGCTCACTTATCTTAGGGTTCTACCCGCATATCACAGACGTGTAATGATGCAGCACACATATTGTGATTGGTACAGTCAAATGAGACATATAACTTCACAAAGACACACTGCCAATAACCGTGAAGCATAGCTGCAGATGTGCACGTAAGGCATTGAAACAAAGTAGGGCTAAACCATAGCCGTCTTTAGTAGAAGGCCGCGGCCTTAAATCTGACAACCCTGTCAGGAAGGGTCATTTTAACACTTCTTTTGTCTCGCTAACGGCAATGGCTTCCCCTGATTCGCCGGTATGTATGGCACAATAATGAATCAGGTAGAGTAGTTGTCTTCGGAGACCTAAAAAAAAGTTTTAAAATGACCCTTCCTGACAGTGTTGCCAGATCAAAGGCCGCGGTATTCTACTAAAGACGGCTATGGTAGAACTCGTATCGCGATAAGTTTGCGGATGTTCTCTGACAATATTCGATAATCACTATGGGAGTATGTATATGCCTACTTAGCTCTAAGATAAACACTAATATTCCACTACTTGTCTATGAAATTATCACGCCAGTTCGGAAAATAGCTCACGACTTTTGAAAAGCTCAACGTATTTTTATCAAATACAGCTAACAACCATCCCGACGAAACCATCTTTCAATTAGGTCCATCCATTTGGGAGCTACGAGGCTACAGAAACAGGCATAACCGTCAAATTTATTTTTAGTCGTAGGTTGAAAATTACTCTTCGTTACACTTTTCTGAATATTTGAGTAGTTTCTACCTTTCCCATTAAATCTAATTTGCCAGTTTTCTTTTCGCGCAGTTGAGTGCTATCTCTGTATTCGGTACACAGATGATGACATTAGCAGCGTAGAAAGACCAATCAGATTATTCGTTATACGTAACTGTTACAAAGCCTTGTCTTTTCTTTCCGGTCAGATCTGATTGCTTGTGAATTTATGCTTAAACTTACACGACATTTGTAAGTATCTTGCGTCGTGTGGAATGTGTTAGGAGCTTGACAATGAACTACATCTGGAGAATGTTTAATAATATTATCGTGTGAGGATGGAACATGTCGTATCATGTCAGCTTGCTTGTTTTTATATGTGTAATCTCACATCCATTGTTTTTTGTCTCATTTGCCACTGTACACGCCTCTTTAGTGTCACACTGGGTTATAATTACCGGGTGATTAGGGTCATATTTTAATGAACTCGTAGCGTTGTCTGAACACTCGTGGAAAATTCTTTAATTCTTTTGTTCCATTTGCAGTGGTGAGTTTCTCGCGTCTTTAAGACATGTTTTATATTGTTTGTTTTGAGAGTTTTATTTA
The DNA here is from genome assembly GCA_003012365.1 of Medauroidea extradentata. Lineage (NCBI taxonomy): Eukaryota > Metazoa > Arthropoda > Insecta > Phasmatodea > Phasmatidae > Medauroidea > Medauroidea extradentata. Next base: position 3,149 of record PNEQ01005491.1, read on the forward strand.
TTTACTTATCTTCGTACATTTCTAGACATTTTTGGTTACCTGTTTATGAGTCAGAAGTTCATATATAGTATTTATTTCGATAAAGATATTATCTTGGTCTGTAATTTTTTTGTCTGTTTCAGTGACTTTATGAATTAACTTCAAGACAATATGTTTCTCCTTCAATTGTTTGACTTTATAACGGATGTTCACACTGGCAATGTTTATCCCTTGAAACTTTTTAAAATCAAACATTACAACAGAGAGATATGTTTAGTTTCTTGTGTCGCCCAAGAGATGTGTTTCTTTGTTTTGCTGGATCACATAAAGTTGATCATTATTCATATATTCTCGGTTTTGCGTTTGTTTGTGTACACGTGGATGATATATTTTGATCTTAATAGATGTTATTTCTTCGTTTTAATGCGGTTGGTTACTGTAGTCTCATCTGAGTATTTAAGCAGTGAGGTTATCTTTTCTACACACGATAGCTATTTTTATGGCTCTTGTAGTTTTTTTTTTTTGCGAAGTCTATTGATGATTATTTTTGTTGTGGAACTTTATTTTAATTTGTGCAAATGTACGTAGGTTTTCTGCTTACGTCTATATATTTCCCATTAATATATATTTAGGCTACTTTGTTAAGTTATTCAACATTTTTTTTATTTATTAATTTTTTTTTCAGCTTAAAATATTTATGAGGAATTTTTTTGTATTCCGATTTATGCTTTCTTGTAACACGCTTTGACTCAGGAAGCCAGGCAAGTTTTAATGCAATTCAACTATGCAGTTGCCTCAAAATTAAAGAAATAATAAATTAATAAAATTAAAAAGAATTTTTTTAAAAATATTATTCGCCCAAAAAATATCTCTCGACTGTGTAAACAGGTGATCGATAACGAACTTGCGATGGTTATGACAGGCGCATTTTGGGATAGTCACGCCTTCTTTGATGGGATATCTAGCCTAGTAGGTTCTGTGGCTATGAGATAAATGAATATGTGTGGAAACAGAACACAGCGATATAATCAGTTGCTCTTACACGAGTAAGGCCGTTACACTGTGAATGCGTTTAATTCAAAGTAACGATTTGGCTCCGTAGTTTCTTCCACTGTCCGAAGTGTCACAGGCAAAGAAACCGAACTTGGCCGGGTTTTCAAAAGTGCTCGATAAAAACTGAACGTAATTTTCTACGTACTATCGCAGCCAGGTGGGCAAGATGAGGAGTCCGGGGTTCTTATTGGGGATAAACAAATGCTGTGAAATAAACTCAAAAGTATAACTTAAAAATTATGCAGATTGATAAGTGAAATGATTTTAGAACTAAACAACTACATACAAGCCTCTCTATTCAGTTGGGCGCCGGTCCACGGTGCGAGAGGTCCTGAATTTGAATTCTGGCTCGGCCATGGATATTGCGTTGTCCCTTCACCTTTCTCTGCCAGGGGTGTCATTTCAGGTTTTTCTTGGGGGGGGGGAGGAGCTTTTTTTGGCGGCAGTGACCTTGTTGCATCTTTCCTATTAATTAAGCTCCTATAAATTAGAAACTTTAGCAATAAAACTTTGGTTTTATGTGCTTACGTTAGTATTATCTAAATAACAAAATAAACAAAACAATATTTACACATTTCCTTCTAAATCCAGGTGTTGGGCATTTCCCCCCCCCCCCCTTTACTACACCCCCTTTAACCACGCCCCTGTTCTCTGCCCTTATCGGTTCTTAAGACATCCTTTTAAATGGTTGTAAGTAAAATCCTCTCACTAACAACTACAAATGTTCAAATCCTAATTTCTAATCTCTGTTTGTGTAAAAAATTGTTACAAATTGTTTGTGTAGCTAATTTCATAATTTACATTGTAGCAGTGAAATTTTAATGGTTTTCGTTGGCGTAAGTCTACACTATAAAAAATCTTAAATTGTTTAGGAAGTAATTAATATAAACGCAGTATGGGACAGTAACCATAATTCCGCCTTGTAAATATGCAAACTTCTACACTTGTTACAATAGAAGTCTAGTAACTTCAGTATATATTTGACTGTTTTATATAAAGTTTAGGAGTGCTACCTCGGATGTCTGGGAAACAATTATACCATTCCTACTTTCTTAACGCTCCTATACGCACGTGTGGTAAATTTACTAACTATTTTTATAGTGTAGCCAAATTTAATATTTTTATGTTATATATTGCTTGATGGACACTGAGTAGTTACCTGATGCGACTATTTTTTGGCTTGGATTTAAATTCTTGGACATTTAGGAGTGAGTTTTGCGTCTTTTAATGATGGGTTTGCGTGTTTAATATTGCAGCTGCGGAACAAGCCTTAATTATTCCTCCAGTGTTAAGGTTTGTCTGTTTATAATACCTGATATCTTGATTAAGATACAAACGTTGGAATTTAGTTTGCTAACAGAAAAAGAGAGAAATTGAAATTATCTAATTGAAACAGTCCAAATTATAAAGGAAGTGATCCAACTAAGAAAATGTCTTAATAGTAACCCATTTTAAATCATAAATTCACAACTTTGCGTACAGCTTTTTTACTTATTTTCCCCCCTTGAAACAATCCTGTGGTTCTAGCCACAAATACGAAATTTGGCTGAAAATAGAAGAGCCGTGTCTGTTCCCTCTACACGTTCCTTGATCGCAACATTCATTACGAACATACTGCAAAATAGTGCTGCAAATTTCTTTAAAAAAAAAAAAAAAGTCTTTGAAGAAATTGATTACTATTTTTTGTGCTGTTGACGCGTATTGTTTCATTTCTTTCTCACAATAACAATGTCGTAAAACACAAGCCACTTCCGTCCTGCGGTTTACCCCAGCTCCAGAAAAGTAAAACAAAGCTTGTTTCAGATAAGGTTTTAATTAATATGACTGCTATCATCAGCCAAGCAGATAAAAGTAATTATAACTGGTAGTAGTAGTTAATGTTTTCAAGTTGCTGACATTCTGCTGTCGTCGGAAATTTAAAGTGCGAAATTCGTTTTGAGTGATAAACTTATATATATTTGCATTCAACAGCCACGGCACATTAAGTCATAGGAATATATGATTTAACAGGAGTATTATCAAAAGCATTAAGCCTCTAAGCTTTGCTACAAGGACTGCAAATAAAAAAAATATGAGTTTAGAAATTTTGTATTGTTCACCACCCGTTTACTAACAAATATCACAGAATCAACAGCCATTAAAATAAGAAAGTACATTTTTATTTAATATCTCAAACAAAATACTCAAACATTATTTGTTCACGCTTCTTAATTACAATCGGTCATAACTTATATATCGTTAAACTCGTACATGTTTTAACTTTTTAATATGTATTTGTTTTAAATTTGTATTGGCAAGATCTGATTTTCACTAACACGTATCAAGTTCCCCTTACTCTGTAACAATATTTAAGTAAACATTTCAATTTGGGTACATATTACAGTTCACTTGCTTGTAGTAATTTTGTAAGTCAAATTAGATTCTTGTGAGGGCATGAAAATGTAATGTAAGTATGTCACTTTCTGTAAAATCTATTGTGCTTACAATTGTCTACAGTTATGTTATTGGCGTAGAAATGTGAATAATGTTAGTCATATTTGAAGTGTAGGTATCAAATGATGTCTTTATCTGTGCCTTAGACAGTAAGCAGGGATAGGAAAGTTTTGCTAAGTCAATGCCGTGCAGGCTAGACTCCACTGTACTGTGTTTCCTTCATCATGGCATCTTTATACAGGTTGTCCACAAAGTCATGTTACCCGTTATGAGTAATACATGTAAGTGATCTAGACATGGCATGAAGATGGAGTTATGGTACCCTGTGAAGAAACATAACCTTAAAAATCAAAGCGATCCCTTTGGGCTCCCCATTCTCATGACAGAATATTTTTGCGCCACGTTCTGTGGGATATCGTCCGAAGCATTTGTGGGGTGATACCAGAAAAATCAAGTATCACTGCTTGTTAAGTGATATTATGTTTTCGTGGCGCTGCTGGGCAACACACTACTTTATTAAACCCCAAGAGAATTGTGACACATTACAAAGATCTTGACTTCAAGGTGGCCATTTAAGGGATGCAGCCAGTACTGTTCACTCTAAAAAATAGTTAGTAAATTTGAAATTTGCTACACGTGCGTAGAGGAGCGCTAAGAAAGTAGGAATGGTAAAATTGCTTCCCAGACATCCACTCCTAAACTTTTTTTATAAAACCTTCAAATGCATACTAAAGGTACCAAACTTGTGTTGGAACAACTATAAAAGTTCGCATATGTACAAGGCAGAAGTATAGCAACTGTACCATACTGAGTTTAGTTTAACTACTTCCTAAACTTTTGAGTATTTTTTAACAGTGCTGAACAGGGCCGAGGTAAATTTTACTACAGGTTAAGAAGCTCAAGTATTAGTTTGGATAGGGATAATGTATACCGTTAGTAGCGCTGATATCGGTAAGGTGGATATATATCATGTTGGCGCTTATGGACAAAGCTTCATACTTCGGCAAGGTTCGGTTTTACACACGAAGTTTTTTTCCATAAGCTCCAGCATGAAATAGACCCCATTGCCGATACCAGTGCAACTTGCGGCAGAAGTTGTCTTTTACCAAACGCGTTCATAATATGTTCGGTTATCTTCCTAACCTGTAATAGAACTAACCTTACCTCGGCCGATCAAACGGCCTCAAAAGACCTCATAGAAGTATTCCCTAACAGCGATGGCATAATGAACTGGTGTCCCCCACCCTGTTGGAAACACACGTAATTCAAAATATCGATTCCTTCCATTTGTGGCGGAGACCAGGTCCGCAGCATGTCCAGATTACCACGCACCACACTGCATAAACACATGAATAACGACCTGCATCTTCACTCATATCGCCCGATGTTCGCTCAGGAGTTATCAGACGGGATACATGTGCGTTGATGCTTCATACAGTCGACAAAATCTAAAAAATGTGGGAAGGTCATCTTCAATGATGAGAGTGCCATCTATCGCTGAAACAGTGGTACCACATTACTGGGCCCACATTCAGTTTCTTCTATATCATTGGCTCAGAGCTCTCCAGGATGTGTCAAATAAGGCAAGGATCAACTAGGAAAGTGGCCCGAACATTATATTGTGACCAAAATAAAACGCAAATATTTTAGATATATTGTTGTCAGTTAGAAATAGTGAGCCGGTACACTGTATTTTTTGCTAAAAGATTTCTGCATGAGCCACATTTTACTTATGTCTACATGTACAGACCTGCTTAGGGTATTTGTTGAGCCGGTGATTTTCGGCGAAAATAGTTTTGCAAGAACTTGTTTCATCGCTTTATTTGCACATCTGCAGCCGTGATCATGGTTATTGACAGCGTGTGTTTGTGCGGAGGCGTTACTCATTTGACCGAGCCAATCAGAATAATGTTACTGCGACACCATGCATCTGTGATTTGCATGCCGGATCTCGATGTGTCTTTTCATTGGCTACTGCCCCAGTAAGTAGATATTAGTTCTGGTAGCACAGGAACTGCCACTTGTTTCCTTGAAAGTTTCTTTTTCTGAAAATATTCGCGGTACTTAATATATACTGCCCGGTCAAATGGGAGCGAACGCATAGTGAATCACGATCATAGACGTAGACATTATGACATTGGGGCCTTATAGCGAACAGTCAGCTATTCTTGAGATGAATCACTCCCTCTGGGTCTACCACATTCTGGGCCATACAGTATATCATAAAAATGCAAAATTTCCTCCACGGAACTGTGTTTCAAGATGAAGATTAGAAGCACCTTTCGCCCCGTAATTTGCGAGCTTATTGTTTGAACGCCCCGTCGTGTAGTGTCCCGAGGTGCTAATTATAGGAACACTTACACATTAGCATACCCTGACGTACGGTCTGACGGCGGGGGTGGAAACAGCGACTTCCGGCCTTCTGTTCCACGTACTGCTCGCCTTAATAAGAAGTTGACGCGTCCAAGATAAGCAGGCATCAACCTTAAGGCGGAGTCCCGACTGGCAGACAGGTGTCGGTCCAGTGCCCTTGTACTTAGCGATGATAAGTAGAGAACTGAAGTTTGTGTGAATACATTTAAAACAATGAAGGTTTTAAACAAATGTGCATTTGATGTCCTTCATCTAGTGGTATAAGAGACGGGGAATTTTTGGAAGGTCATTTATTGACAAGCTAGAATATAATCGCATGTAACGATTGTAATTGGCAGAGACATACAAAATTCGCGTTATTGTCTGACAGCTGACTAGACTTCAAGTGACTATAGGCTTGTTCTACGTCTCCCGCTGGCTGATATTGTCGTGACTTGCCACGGAGAATTCTTACACAGTAGATAGGCCAATCTCTGTAAAGACGTAACACACGTCAATGACAACACATACAAGTTCGTGGCCAATTGAATCTCAGATTATACTCTGTTATGTATAGGAAAGTGAAGTTTAGTGTTCTAGCAAATGATAACGAGAATTTTGCATATCTCTAGTAATTGTATCACTGTTTACTTGGCGCGCCTTGCAAATAACAAACCTACTAGACAGCAAGTGCGGAAACCCGTGAAGAAAACTTGGCCTGTGGCGAAACTTCCTGCTACGAAGAACAGTAACCAATTAATAGAGCCACGGAAAAGTGGCAAAAATGATTCTTGAACCATTTGATTTCAGTTGCTAATATGTCCTCATGCAGATCTGCTTTCTGATCAGTGATTGGAGGTTTTAAGTCTCACTTGTCTTGGTCTCCTTGCGACAAGACTATTGTGTTCGTCTGCGGTCTCATTGTTTTACTGTTCACTGTTGTTTGTTAATCGTTTGCTTTCCTCAAGGCGTCTGTGTTTCTGCTATGTCGTCTACAACCAGCTATTTTTTTCGTGTGTTTTGTTTGTTCTGTTTGTTGTTGCAATTATTATTTTCTGTTTCACACTTACTGGCGGGATCACCTTTGTGGAATAATCTGGTTTATTTGTTTTTATTTTCTTGGCTTTTTTTGTACCTGTGTGTTCGTTTGTGTTGATTTATTTTCTTGTTTGGTTTATTGTAACTAACTGACTGGATTCAGTTTCTTGGACGCACTCCATTGCAAATTGAATGACTGAATCCAGTCATGCACTCCCATTGCACAGTTCTTTCAAAGATCATGTAACTAACTGACTGAATTCCTTGCGTATTGCGTACATCTACGTATGTTTGCCAGTTGCAAACGAAGTCCTTTTTGGTTGTTTACCTGTCTGTTTGTATTCTCTGGTTTCCTGTTACGCACAATTTACTGCAAAGCTGTGTGTTCAAAATACTTCTTTAGTTTGTACCTTTCCACTGTATCTCCATTTGTCAAAGACGCTGTGAAATGTTCCGGACGAAACACAAATCATCAGGATAACAAAACTAACATCATAATTCCGTACCCCCTCGTCGTTATTCAGCGGGGTTGTAGAGAATGAAAGGACACCCGAATGTCAATAATATTCAGCGCAGTGAAGTCTAATCTACAGGGCGTCGAACTTGCCCTGGTTCTCAACTCCTAGAGATAATGCAAGCGACGAGTAAGCAAGATTCATCCTCGAGTTGACGCCAGCAGCTCATTGGCTGCTTACTGTCACAGTGGTACACAGTGATTGGTCCTAGTTTGTCACTTTTTTATTTGTTCAGATTCCTCTACGAGGTGTCTAATTAAAAGGGACAGGAAAATTTCGTGATAATGTACCTCAAACACGTGTACACTGAACAAGCACAAATATTTGGCCAGCTTCTTCCTTCCTGAATCTCATCATTTTACCAACTTGCAAGAATACACGGCTTCAAATTTCCTTGCCTCCTGGTCAAGTGGGCAAGAGGCAGGATCAGCCAATGAACATATCACGATGGCTGGAACTTACACAGGAGTGTGAAGACTAGCCAACATGCTTCAGAGCACACGGAAATGTCCTATCCTTACAAATGAGTCTCTAGTGAATTCTTACAATATTAGAAATGTACCGGTGTTTGACTTCGACATTTTCCACATATAAATGTTCAAATTTACAGGTCTCTATTAAGAGAAAAGGATCAATTTTCACAAGGAAATCATAAACCTTTTAGTTTTATAATATTTATGTACAACTTGTCACCAAGTGAGTTTACAAAAATTTGTCATCCATGATGATAGTTAACAACAAGGAAAAAGTCATAAAACATGATCTACTGAAATATTAATAAAGATTATGTTTCAAAATAAATCACTGCCTGTTCTGACCGAAAACTCGTTATTTAAAAGCTCGTACTTAAAGTTATAAGAGCAGGGTTCGGGTTCCGGTTTATAAACGAGGCGCTCAACGTCGCAGATGCTTGATTTGGAAGACTTTGCCTTTTTCGTCTGGACCACTTAAACCTTCTCATGCTTGCTTAATATTAAGAAGCTGGGACCGTTCTAGGAAGATAGTCTCGCCCCAAAGTGAACACTTGAACGTGGCTGCCTGACGCCTTGCGTGACCGAGTTTAAGAGTTGAGACATAAGGTTGAACCAAGCACACTTATCACGCTTCATTATCACCCCTATGTGTAAGAAACTTACATGAAGTGACGTCTTCTCGTCGACAGTGCTTCTATGTGAAATATTATGAGTAATAGTGATAGTCACCATCTTCAATTTTTGTATATTGTGTCATAATGTTTCTTCTGGGTAAATTTTTGGAACTTAAAACCAAACTACGGAATAGAATATATATCGATAGACACCTTAAATCACTATATTCCTTTACTGTTGTTGCAGATCGAATCGCAGTTAAGTAAATAATAATACTTTTCTAACTGCAATTCTATCTGTAACAAAATTAATGACAAAAATACATTTACAGTGCATAAAATTCTATCAATATGTATTCAATTCTATAATTAGGTTAAAGTTGCACAAATTTACCCAGAAGAAATGTAGTAACATAAAGTACAAAAACTCTTGTTGGTGACTATCACCCACTCTTAAGAGGAAATGCTTTGTTTTCATATGACGTATTATTAATGAAAAAATAATAATGTGTGCGTCTGAATCACTTGAAGTATTCTGTGCCAGAATGTTCATACCTAAAATACACACTGCTCCTACATTTAGTCGAAGAAAAAATAAACAAGTTTTAAGATATCACTATAGAAGACTTGAAATGGGTTTTAACCCGTCTAGTTCTTATCATGTTATTTAAAAGCAGATATTATTAGGCCGGACATTTTTACGAAATTATTTTTGCACTACCTTATTCGAATACTTTACGCGTAGAGGCGATGATTTTCGGTGAAAATAATTGTGCAACATTTAGTTTCAATGCCTCAAGTTCACACCTGCATCTCTGGTACGTAGTTATTGGCAGCGAGCATTCCTGTAGAGGCGTCACTCATTTGACTGAGCCAATGAGAATAACGTCACTGCGACACCACACGTCTGCGATCTGCAGGTACGTCCCAAATATGTTGAGAGTTAAAAACAGCCAATCACTGACCACGAAGCAGAGATGCAGATGTGCAAGCGAGGCAATGAAACAAAATGTTGCATAATTCTTTTCAACAAAAATAATTGTCTGTACTTGTGCGAAGCAGCTGAGCATCAATGTCAATGATTAGTTGTTTTTAACTCTCAGAATCTTAGGATTAAAACTTTAAATCACAGACGCGTGATGTCTAGGGACTGCTGACTTCCGCAAAAAGAGTTTTGCCCCACTTAGTTTGAGTTCCATTCGTGCGCATCTGCTTCGTGGTTTCTGGGCAAGCCGATATGAAGAGAATACTCTCATTTCACTCAGCCAATCACAGTATGGTCACTGCAACACCGCACGTCTGTGAAAGTTAAAACGTCAAATCACTGACCTTGAAGCAGAGATGCAGGTGTTCACGTAAGGCACTGAAACAAGTTAATACAAAAGTGTTGCCACCAAAAATCAGTGGCGTTAGTTACTGGGTCACATTCCTCGAGGATGATTCTCATAAGTAGTAGCTGAATTCCGGATGTAACTCCTACGTACATGAGCTAGAAAGTTAACGTATCCTCAAATGTCCTAGTGTTTACATGTAACTGAATTATATCGTAGTGTCATGTAGTAACGTTAAGTAAAAATTAGTAAATACATAAGTGTTTTTAATTTTTTCTCTTCTAAATCCTTCCGTGTCTTAAAACGGACCTCTTCGAGTATTTAAGTACGTGTGTGTCAACAGATTCTGTTCGTTTTCATACCTCGGAGGTATGTCTACGCGCTCGAAGCATAGTTTCTTTCCTAACAGAGTTTCTTGTCATGAATATAAATATTTTTTTGCTTGCAGATATCAGATTTTGTAACATATTAAGGTATAATAGGAATGTCGACTAGAGATGACGGTTTATCGCGGGAAAACTTACTGATGCTGGTTTTGAACGTACGTTCAGCTTACAAGAAATTTACTAGCTTTCGCTTTTACATAGAGCTGATGTCCTATTTGACTGAGCCAATAAGAATCCCGCTATTGTAATATTTGATGCTTGTTATTGGTCTGCAGGCAGCTACGTTGTGTCAGACGTGCATCACCTAATAATGAGCGTTGTAACTAACCACAGCGTTTTAAAGGCTATGTTGGCACAAAACATTTTCGCGATATACATCAACTTCATTTCATTGTAGTATTGGGACCCATCATAAGAATCTACAGGCGTCTTTGATAACTGGTACACAACTGTTGGAAATATTTTATGTATGTATTGTACATTTGTTCCGTACGTAAATTTTAATTTCAAGAATATTGTGATACTAGAAAATACAACACTATTAAGTTTAAAAATACAAGTATTGAGTATGTTATCTAATTATACGTGTATAGTAGTATAATGATAACACTTAACTTGCGGGAGCTTATGTGTGTCTGGATTACAGCATTATAAAATACAATAAACATATTATTCACAAGAAAAAAATTATAATGCTACGCTATATAAATATGCAGGTTAAGTTAATAGTAAATTAAGGAAACTCAAACGTTATAAATCGTAGATTTTGAGCTAATTTTTAATTCTGAACACATAAAATAAACGAATGAGTACCAGTAAAAATAAATACAATATATAAAGGAGCACCATATCTCTACTCCACGAGATGTTATGTTCGCATGAAATATGTTTTTAAATAAAGTTTGAAATTTCTTATGTTTGAGCATGTCTTCAGTTCATTGGGCAAACCATTCCAAAACCGAGCATCAGACACTGTAAAAGTTTAGGAGAATTTTTTTTGTGGTTTTTTTATGTTTAGGTACCACGAGTAGCAACGTTTCACATGAATGTGTGTGATGATTATTATTCACACAGAGTGACGTAAATCTGTCAATAATATATTTAGGACTTCTCGATGTGTCTTCTTAAGTAGGTACTACGAGTACAGCCTGCGCCCTTCTTCCAGCTCGAGCCACTTGAGTTTTTTGTGGCAGTGGCTGATATAGTCTCGAGGTTTCGAGTTGAAAAATTAAATATATAGCCTACACAGGTGTTTTGTAATCGCTGTAGTCTTGCAGAAATAGATTCCTGCAGATTTTATTTAAATTATCTCTCCAAGTAATAAATAAATTAATTTTAGTTCCTATATTAACTACTGTTTGTGTGATAAGCGATTTGTTGGTTATCTATGAAGATCGTGTTGATATCGAGTGAATCTATCGTATGTTTTAATTTATTTTGTTCCAATTATGGTGTACTGAGTCTTAAAGGCATTAATTTGCAACCCCATATTTTTAGACCAGTGAACAAAATTGCACATATCTGTGTTAACTTGATCAATGCTTGTGTTCAATTTACTGGGTATGTTACTTACACTGGAAGTCGTCCGCATACAAATTGTAGGTCACATACTGTAAATACTTTGGTATATAATTATTCAATATAGAGAACAACACTGGTCCAAGTACTAACCCTCTGGGGAACATCACATGATACTCTGCGCCAGATGAAAAAATATGTATTTTAATGTAGGCCTATTGTTTACGTTCCATTAGATATTATTCAAAGAAATTCACTGCAGCTGTGGGAAGATGGAAGAATTAATACAATTTCTTTAAAACTAACTTATGATCTGCAATATAGAACGTCTTACTGAAGTAGAGGAGTATTAGCACAGTATGTTTTCTTACTTCCATATTTTTTCTTATATCATCTGTGATATGCATTGAGGCTATAGTATTGCTATGCTTACTCCGTAAACCAGACTGAAATGGAGATAGATAGATCTATGTATATAATCCTAGAGCTGTTTGTGTACAATGAACTCAAGCATTTTAGATATTACTGGCAATATAGTTATCGGCCTAGAGATTTCGGCGTTACTATGGAATTTGACTTTAGTAAATGGCCTCACGTAAGCAAAGTTCCATTTACGTGGGAAAACTCCAGCTTTCAGAGAGATGTTGAATATATCTGGTACTAAGCAAATAACAAATTGAATTTTTAAAAGAATGTATTGGTATGTTGTCGGGGCTCACAGCTTAAGATGTTATTTGGTTAATTGCACGTACAGCTTCAGTTATTTATGTCTCTAATGTTATTTTGCAAATTTGCACAATTTTATTTATTTATTGCAAATTTAAGTTTAGGGAGGGTGATGGGGGCTTGTCTTTTTTTTTTTTTTTTGTAATTATATTTTCAGGGAAACACCGAAGGGAAATGACGTCTTTAAACCGGATGTGGTCCAGAGATTGAAATGAAACGTTGGACGACTTGCCTCCGAGAGAGTGGTCAGATGTGTGGCGTTTACAGTTTGTTTGTAATACTTGCATCCGTTCAAGTCCTGTAGCCGACCGCACCAGCCACATTCGCAGATATACGGACCAGAAGGTCTCAATTGCCAGTAGAATGTGTATACGGATATTTCACCAAATAAACTACATGAGCCAATATTGTACAATTCTACGCAGACACTAGTTGTGGTTCCATCTGTTGCCAACTCCACACTACATTTTATTAATATTACATTCGCGCTGCCAACGTAACAACGTAGAGAAAAACTTTTCTTAATTATAACCAGTTTTCTTTGCAACAACAGATAATAAATTATTAAAACAAAAAATCAGTTCCTCAAACATAAAACCAAGAGAACAATTATGTTGACAGAAAATTAGTAACATTAATTTATTAAATAGTTCAACTCCAAGCTGTTAGGTTTTTTTGCACACTTACTTTGTAATTAGCATAGAGCTGTCCGGTATTAATCTTTAGTGTACAAGATTTAACTTAACAATTTAGATCTACTGTGGTTCTTAACAACTATGCATAGCTACTAAGCTAGCACTCAATGAGTGAAAAATGAGCATTTATGTTAATTACCTTTATTACTTACCGCTCATTTATTATAAACGATAATTCTTTCAAACGAAAAGTACGCTACGTACATTGTTGTGTTTTTGTCTCATCACGTTTATAGGACGACATATTGCATAATTGGCGTATATCCATGATTCCACTTAACATAATTCAATCCCACTGCATGAATAATTCTAAATAATTTGTACCCTTCCAGTAATAAAATAATTTCTAACTTAACTGTAGCAACGGACAATTTTTTTTTTAACCAGTGCTGTAGGTGAGCAGCCCTTGTTCTCCGCTAGGATGTTCGAATAATTGAGAAAAGTGTGTTAAGTTTGACATTTTTAGCTGTAGAAACTCTCCACATAAAAAGTTATCATTATAATGTGAAACTGAAAGAGACGTAGTTTGTTGGTTTCAGAGTAAAACTCTGACCACACAGCAACTTAACTTTTTTTCAATGTTGTCTTAATTATAAACTGTTAATGAGAGCGTTAATTAATATAACAGAAGAAAAATTTTTTGCGAAATGTTGATATTAAAATTACATATATAATAATAAGTATCTAATACAACAACAAAAGTTTTCAGTGCAGTAGTCATCAAGAAATTTCACAGATGACACTTTTTTTTTTGACAGAGTGAGTTAAAACTGACCGTTGATAACTAATACAATTTATTGCTCATTCCTTACATACAAACACCGTGTCTTGAAACTTTCTAGTGAATGTTCCTAAGTACATTTACACTGAATATTTCGTGCAAATTCATGTCAGTTTATCGCACAATACATCGGCCTTTCAGCACATCTGTTTTATGTCCGAGTGAAACAATATTTTGGACATACGTCAGAGAGAGAGCGAATGTTGATAATTCAATGAAGACCCACATTAGATCAAAATAACTGAAGAGGAGGAAACTTACCTCTTTCGTCGATGTTTTATCGCTATAATTACTCTGTGCACATCCATTATTTTTGACACAATTTTCACATACATTGAGTTTGTTACTAGTTTGCACGGTCTATATTTTTTTGCTTTTTCTGTATGAGCACACAGAATATATTATTTTTAAGAATGGTATTGTTGTCATACTTATATTTGTTGACAACAGATAATGTGGCTTACAATTTTGTTTTTTGTTTATTTTTTGTTAATGTTTTGGAATTACAACGCCCACTTAGAGCGTGGTACATAATTCAACGCTAAAAGCATTAATCTATAACTGTAGGTTTCTTGAAGCCAATTTAAAAAAATTAAACAATAGCATGCAATCCTAGACAATGGTTTTAGCAAACGTTTTCAACAAAATTGTTTCCAGTCTCTGACGCCGGAACCTGCGGCGCAAGAGATCACGCGTAACGAATTAGTAATGCGGGATAAATATTTACTCATAAAGTTGGCAAATACCGTTATCTAGGATTGTCGTTTAGTATTTTATCCAAATTGGCATTGAAAAAAAAAGCGTTGGGATAAATTGATGTTTTCAGCGTTTATTTATCTACCAAGCGTTTGGCTTCCGATACGTATATCTAAAATAGTGGTCAAATTTGTCACACAGTACATTCTCATTACAAAAATCGTTCAATGATCGCTTCTGTGTTATATATTCTTGAGCTTCAGCTCTGTGCTCATAGGCTGATGATAGAGACCACAAATTTTCGAGCTACGAATTTTGCGCCACTTTGTTCCGATGCGTTATTTGCACATCAACAGCTCAGCTCCGTGTTTGATGGTTGTATGTTTTAACTCTCAATGTCTCGGGCGTATACCAGCTAATCACAGATGTGTCGTGTCGTAGTAATCTTGTTATGATTGGCTAAGTCAAGTTAGTGACGCCTCTATACGAAGATACACTGTCGATAACCACGATACACACTTGCAGATGTGCACGTAAGACACTGAAACACAGTTGTGCAAGACTGTTCTCACGAGAGTCGATGGTCGCTAGCTGTATTTCCAGTGAGAAATTACTTTCACATCAAAGCTAATATAACATGCGGGTCCTTGTTGTCTTGCAAGTATGTTATTGGTTAGAAGTTCTCCAGAGCGCGCCTAACTATTCCCTCATCGAAACATAATCGTTGTAGCAATTTTGAGTCCTTGTTTTGAAATTGATTTGAATGAAATTTTCGTCACCAACATGATTGTAAGGGTAATAAAATTGAACTTTTGCTACGAAATCGTTTAAATGATCACAATTGTTATTGTTACGGTAGCTAAAAAATATTTAAATACAACATTACACCATTTTTCGTGAAAAAGAATTTAGCGTTTTTTAGAATCAAATTACTTACGTGCACATCTGCGTTTCTACTTTGGTTATTGGTAGTGAAAGAAAATTCGCGAGATCAATAAACCGCTTGCTATAATCCAGTGTTATATGAGGGACTGGGGTCACAGTGGAGTAAGCCACAATTATTAAGCAGTGCCGTTGTTATTCATATTATTATCATTTTCAAAAAGACTATTCTGTAACAAATATTTCTTTCTTAACTGAATTTCTACATTACATTAGTATCGTAAGAGTTTACTGTCTTTTGCACTGAACCAATTTTGAGCCCCTCACATGTACACAAGCCCCGGATATTGGTTCAATATCTGTTGTTCTAGCGAGTAGCAGCTAGTGGACACAGGTTGTGGCTTGAATCAGGACAGTGGGATATAACATGCAGGTGATTATACTCATGACGTATTCCTTGCCATAACTACTGGCCGTGTATGTACGTTAACTGAGGTTTCTCAGTTGTTTGCAACAAAGCGGAAATATTTACAACACTAGAGGTTCGTGATTGGCAGGTAGACATTCAATACACGTCTAATCACATGTAGCCTTCCTCTGGGGTATGTTCCCAGTCGCGTGCGCAGGTTCTGACAGTGACAGCAGGTAAAGACTGAGTTAACCCTCATGTACTTCAGTTTGGCTAGTTATAATTGTACACAGAAATAAGTACATACACGACCAAGTTTTAGTATTTAGAAAAGTAGGGCCAGGTTCGACATCAGCTTAATACTAACACTGTTAAAAAGGTTCTGCCAACAAGAAGTCCTCAGAGTGATAATACGTTACCGCACGAGAGACTAGCAAAGAATTAGAAGATTGAGTTGCTCTTGGTTGGACAGAAAAAATGACTGTCATATCTCTGACTATGAAGAGAGAAAGTGTTGCAGTTTTTGAAGAGACATACATAATCGCTGCGGTAGAAACAAAAATAATTCTTTATGAATAATCCTGAGATGTATTTAAAAACGATAAGACATTGTTTTAAAATGTTAATACTGTATTTGGTTGTATTATTTTGTCTACATATCGATAACAGTATCAACACATAATTTCTTCTGAACAAAAGTCCTTGGCGCTTGTATTTATGTTTACGACCTTCATATAACAATAATAATGAATGAGTTAAGTTAATGTTCATTGTTTCCTAGGCTTAAGTGGTTACAACCAAGGTCAATACCCTCTCGTGACAAGTAGCCACACAGCGCCCGACTGATTTTCTCTTTAAACAGTTAGTGAATGAGTTAGCGTCAAATGATACATGGTTTGCAGGCAAAAGTGTGTGTCTCTGTTATACGTTAATTACTGTATTGTAGTCAATATATGATTACCTCTCTCTGTCTCTCTCGGTATGTCTCTGCACTAACAAGCTAACCCCGTCGCGGGATAAGTACGGGTTCTAGTGTCATTGTGATGGGTGACAAGATGGATTGACGTCTTCCTGATAGATGCCTTCAGAGAAATCGGTAATTAGTATTCCAGTTTAATTGGCCTGTGCAGGGAGTGACAGAGTCTCTCGGCGTGGGTTTGATCACTGCAGGATGAGGAATCTCCCAGACACGCCCAGCTGATGACTACAATGTGTTGAGCTCGGGGACGTTAACGCAACGAACAATACTGCACCAAGTGTTCCATCGGCGTTAAGATTAGAAAGCTCGCTCGTCGTTAATACGACTATCGTAAAAGACGCGATCACAAAATATCACTGATGGCGAGGATAATGGTGGCGCAAGAAGTGTTCGAGGTACTTTCCAGTGTCTTCGGCGCAAGACAGCGAACAAGAACAGTTCGAGAGCTGTTAACTATCGATTGTCCTCTCGAAGCGAACGAACACTCGAGACAACGCTTCCGACAGTCGTAAAACGTGCGGCTTTAGAAGGAAACGTCCGTTACGTAGAATTTACAGTTTACGAGCTGAGAAGTGAACACTTCGCTGCGGGACAAAGTTGAAACTGACGGCGGAGGAATTAAAACAGTGATTTGACTCGGGACAAATTATTTCCCTTTCATTACGGCATTTAGATGTCTTCTGCATTCAGGTATACGAATACGCACGTTAATTACAAGCAAGCCTTTGTAGTTTAATCGACAACACGAGAAGGGAATTGACGACTTTACAACGGGAAACTCTTCGCGGATGACAGAACAATGAAATTACGGCAGAAATAAAACGGCATCTCCAGTGATCACAAGCAGTCTTGGCTCTGAACAACCGCGAACAAAGAAAACGTGTGGAAATGTCATGTATTATTTGGCAACAGGTTGAAAATCACTGATCTGTGCTCAGCCGAACAAACTCCGTGACGTCATTGACATCGCTGTCGTACCTTTGGGTGTCGGCATTACAGGATAGTGGGCATTTTAAATTTGGTGTGCCATGCTAATTGACGACCAACAACAACATTCAGATAGGTACATAGAAACTTGGAGTCAAGTCTGATGTCTGATATTTATGCGAAATTTGCAGGTACCAACATGAAACAAGAAATTAAATTAGCAGCAAATATTCATAACTGACATGCGAAATTAGAGCTATTCTGTTATGCAAACTATACCAAACGGTCCTATGTAGAGGGGTAATAAGTTTTTGCTAAATTATTTTTGCAAAAGTTAGATTACAAATGCGTGACTCTTCTTTGGTTTCTGACTGCGAGTATGTATGAGTACAGACCTGGACATTTTCCAGATAGGTTTGGGGATAAGCTAAACTTCACATGCTTCTATATCTTTATCTATTTCACAATTGGTTCGCTGTTTAATTGACATCTCCTACGGGGCTCTTAGCCAATCAAAAAATAGTAAGAGAGTCTAGGTGGAATAGTAATGTAGCCTATACTGAATCAGCAAGCAGTATGTGAACTGATATGGTCCGTATATACAGATGTGTGGAGTTTAGCCTGGAGGTCAGGAAAATACCACCCTATTAGTAGGGACATGAAAAATTCGCGTGTTCACTGACCAATAGGCTAGCCTCCAAGAATGTATATATGTACTCAAACATACAGCAGCTGTTCATTGGCTGCTTGCTAACACTGTGATATTACATGACCGTACCTTTATTTAGCCGGCGAGTGACCAATAGTTACATCTGGCAAGATAGCGCGGAAGTCAGTGAGTGTTTCATTTCAGGATTATTACTGATCAAAGATTTATCGAGGAGAGTTTCATAACAGTGACACGATCGCAAACTTAACTCCACTGACATGAGTTAAATATCAAAAATTCATCTCAAATGCAAAAATACATGAAGACTCACAAACACCACGAGTTCATTTGTGACGTAGGTAGATTGGCTACTCTGTGGCTTAGTCACTGTTTATAGACCTCGTTCTTGAGGAGTCTAAAACCATCAAACCTGTATGAAACCACTCACAAAACTGCTTCGCTACCTTGTCACATGTACAACTGTCCACTCACTGGAGCAACAGATAATGTACAAGTAGCTTAGCATAGAATGTACGAAGGACTGTGGAGTGAAGCTGGCAGATGCTGAACACTAGAACTTTCCACGTCTCTATATTTAACAACAACAATAATATAAAAACGTCTTTTTTAACAAAGTTAAACAATTTTAAAATCAAACGTGACTCATTACTGTCAAGGGACATAACATAATGTTAGAATATATATGCGAGACAGAGTAAGGAAACTTGTCCAGACTCCTCAATACAAACTGGAGTGAGCGCCTGTCTTCTGTTTGAGCAGTTAATTAGCTGACTCATTTCGCAGAATCTTTGTACGTGTAACCCACCCGGCTCCTCTCCTGTGTACAGAAAGTTTCTGAACTAATGTACAAACGCTGTAAGATTATTCCCTACCCAAAATGGGGTAGAAAACATTTCATGCTTTTCTTCTTTGAAAACAAGAGTCAAACACACACATGGGCGGGAATAAGATATGCTACCCCTTAATTTTTTCCTCAATGTAGGGAATGTTTGTGTACACAACAACTGCGCAAAAGCTTAAGTTCCACGTAAGTAAGGTAACAGCATGATTTGAAGACAGTTTTATTATATCCAGCGTGTTTTGTTATTTTAAGTTAATAACCACTCAAAAGGTCAGTTTTTTAAGGAAGAATATGCCCATTGTGAATTTGTCCGTTAGTTTTCTAAGCCAGCTTGGATAGGGAATCATCTCACAGCATTTGTATTTTAGTAGGCAGATACGTGTGCTCGTCAGCACTCTCGTATCTCTTCGACATTATGTAATGTGTCACAATAGTTGATTGAATGGCTTAGTTATAACCACTGAAATGGGTGTAAATATAATCAATTATCAAAATAAGTTGATGCTACCACATATTTCATTTTTTCAACCTCAGTTATTTTTCGGGCTGACTGGCATGAAAAAAGTTTGCAAACGAAATTGGATTTCTGAAGCATGTAAAGTAGAATTGCTTAGATATTTTTATTTGATTATATATGTTTTTATTATTTATTTATATTTATAGTGCCAGCTCCTAACAAGTTCTGCAAGTTGTACAGATGGGTGCAGTGTTTCATAGACATGTTGTACATAAGAGTGCAGTGATTTATAGTCATTTTGTACAGCGTGTATCTTGTTTCGTGTACAATGTTGTTAGAAAAAGTATTTGCACAATTTTCTTACATATGGTATATTTCCCACAAATGTTTCCAGTGTCACTAAAATTAGTTTGGCAAATATAAAGTTTGACACATCCTATTAAATAATTTGTTATACATGCAGAGTTTGTTTAATGTGGACAACACTGTTCCAATTGTTCTTAATTGTATTTATTGTAGTTTGACGATTTTTAAAAAATCTTTAGGTATAATGCGTAGCTTTACTTGTGGTAACAGACGGAAAGTTGTCTTGTTTGTTTAAAAACGTTCACTTACGAGGTAAAGTGTTATTCGTTTACTCGTTTATTTATTGTCGTTAGTACATGGCGAAGATAAGTCATGTCACCTTAAAACCAGTTGCACTACAAATGCATAAAAACTACTTACACACTGAAAAAACGGTTTTGTGGTGACTGCAAAACATTTTGTCAATATGGACCTCACCAAATATTTTTGCACTGGTTACAAAATTTTTTGGTTGCCACTGCAAAACATTATTGGGGAAAGCAACCAATTTTAGTAGTCACTACAAAAAAATTTGGTGAGGTCCATATTGACAAAATGTTTTGCAGTCACCACAAAACCGTTTTTTCAGTGCATGTAAAACAACAAATACTGAAGATAACTGTGGCAAGACATTTAGACAATTATTAAAAATAGTTACATAGCTAAAACATGTGTAAAACACAAGAAGTATATCAAACTGTCAAGAACAAAAAATATTTAATAGTGCAAAATTAACAACAGAACATTTTCACAGTTCGTTCAAAATTGTTAGCACCCGTAGTCGCAACTTTATATAATTTAAACTACAACACAGATATGTTGTTCTTTGAAACATTCACATAAATTTAATACATATCTGAAAACTATACAAAACAGCTCACATAAACGTCTTAAAGAAGCTAATATGCTAGAAGATACAAAGAAGACAACTAATTAAATACCACTGTTACATATAACATTCGTAAATGTATAAATAACTGTTGATGAAGATAAATGAATATATCATTCACAATTGATTTTGCAATGACACACATCTATGTAGGTATATTACACGCTACTGGTGTTGTGTTCCTGGCATAGGGCGCCTTGCAGTGGTTGTTGTCGGGTCTGACAAGCAGAACGAGGCCTCGCTAACATAAAGCACGAGTCTATATCTGATAACAACGTGGCGTGACCGCACATTTCTATATAGCTTTGTTCCCTGCACGACTAATTCTGCACGCCCCACACAGCTACTGCTCATAGAGGCGCTGTTACGTAAAGTGTGCGTGAGATGTCGCCCTTACTGCCACAGTACTTATCTTTACCAAGCGTACTGAGTTGCGTGGACGATGCCATCACACAAAGTCTTCATTACGAAGCTGAAACTGCAGACAGAGGAAAGCTGTCACGTTAAACCATGCAAACACTTTTACAGTCACAGTGTCTGATTATTAGTATTGTTACATTACTCAGAAATGCTGTACGTTAATTGAACTGTATTTTAAGGTGAATTCAAAGGGTTAATAAATACCAACCTTACAATTAAAATAGTAGCAGTCATTTGTCACTTTTATTAAAAAGACTTCGCTTTCGTATGTAGGCTATACATAAGATTCCATGTTTGACCGTTCCGGACAATAAATGCTTAGAGGCGGAAATAAATCACTTTTTTATTTTGCCATAAGCCACATTCCGAATGCTCGTACTATAGTTTCGCCCAATTTACAATTTTATCGGAGATTATTAGTAGAGAAAATGATTTTTGGTGAAAATGATGTTGTACGAACTTGTTTCAACGTTTTATGTACACATCTGCAGCTGTGCTTCATGGTTATTGGTTGCATGTCTTTATCTCTCATCGTCCCAAGGTTCTACCCGCAAATCACAGATTTATGATGCCACAATAACCTTATTCTGATTGGTGCAGTCAAGTGAGAAACGTGTCTGAACAATGATACCAATAACCATGAAGTAAGGCTGCCAATGTGCACGTAAGGCATGGAAACAAAATTTTACAAAAATCTTCTCGCTGCGAACTCACGGCTGTACTTATTAGACACACTCTGGAATACTCTGAGGCCATGGCCACTTCATGAGAATGTGAGACCCGAGACAGCACACATCTGAGGCCTTCAGATTTTATATGCAGTGATAGTGTGGGTTTGGCTTGTATACTTTCCTGACATGTCGGCTTCGTTGTCGTGCCTCTGGCCTCGCCAACAACTGGATATCAAAATATATTTACAGCAAATTAAAAATCACATTGATTTAATCCGAAAAGTGAGGCTCACTAGAATATGATGTCCGGGGCAAATGTCCCGCTTGCCCCCCCCCCTCGTTTTTAGACGCGTTGCTGTGAGCCAATAAAAAGGTCAAGGATGTAATCATGTGCTGTCAGACCTTGGTTGAGATTGTCTGCTCTCTGAGGCAGGAGCCAATGAACAAGTAGCAGAGAACAGAATATATACAGAACTGTGGAGTCTGAACAGAGGTCGCTGCATTCGTGACATTTCCGTATTCCTGACAATGGCCTTACTGTTGTAACCGGCATATAGCCTTCAAATGAAAATAAACAACACATATATTGTAAATACTGTAAATTATGTTAGAATAGTCGTAGAAAGCCAGTTGAAATTTCATTATGATTAGAATTGTATGTTTCGTGTGTCTCAATTGCAAGTTGTGGTTTAAAGTAATTAATTTGTAATTTAGTTTTTAGTACTGGCGAGAGGCGCAATATGGCCGGAGGATTGTGGTCTTTATGTTACGGCAGATTGACGTTCAACACAGCAGGGGAGGGAAAGTTGCGAAAACATGGGGTGAAAGCGAGCGAGCAGCCTTGAGCCGACGAGGGGCGCGCGGCTTGAATGCTGAAAATTAGGGCACCTAGAGGCGTGGCTACGCCCACCCCCCTGCTGTGCAATTTAATATTAACTTTATAATTAGTCATTAGAAT
>PNEQ01005492.1:0-26184 GCA_003012365.1 Medauroidea extradentata
TTGTTATTGTCTTATCAGGAATAGAATTGGACTGTATAAAGGAAAATACTTCTTCACGAATACGTTTATTGGAAAATAAACTACTTTCACTATTTTTTTTTACATGTACAACATAATAAATTGTAGAAATAAATTTAATTGTGCACCAGTATATGATGAAAAATTAATATTGCATCATTTTATTTTAAAATAACTTAAGCTTCGTCCATATTTCACATAAATACCGTTTTTTTTTTGTTTCAGATTTGTTCGAAACAAAACAGGAAATAAAAGTAAAGGTAAACATCCCGTGAACAAACCCTGTAACCGTCCTCCTGCCTCGGTTGCCAGAAACGTGCAAACACCCTCAGCCTGGTTGCAGCATGTTTGCAAACACCCTTGTAAACAGGAGCGCTAAAATGCTCTGTTTACAGGTACCGCTACCAATTCAACCGCTAAAATACGCCTATTACTACTGTAACACCCGTTTGGCCGGTATTTTAAGTTCGCGAATTGAATTTTGGCCGCGTTTTCGGCTAAATCTCCCACTGTGCGTCGGTCAGAGGCCATCTTACCACTCCATTGATCTTCCGCCGCACGAGCGAGCAATGATCTTATCACTTCCGAGCTGGTACACTGGTAAGCCACTGCAATCCCATTCCAGAGGACCATTACTCGATTACCAATCGGGCTATGCTTATCCTGATTAATAGGGACAAGATTTTATTATTTCATTGTTAAATACATTTCGTTTCCAAAACTTGACATTTCAGTGTTATAGTTTTTATTTTGTAAACAATATTTATGATTCACACTTAACCCCATAAATGGTAGATTGTTACACATAACTTAAAGAAATTATGTTGTTGTGGAAAATCATCTTACTAAATAATTTACTGATGAGAATAATCAAAAATAAACATTGAAAGTCAAATCAGTTTTCAGGCCTTCAAATTATCCCAGTGCAAATTTCGAAATAAAAAAATACGTATTTCCTTCAATCAGTACATTTAAAAATGTATTTTTTAAGAGGTAGCAATAAAGGTTTTACATATAAACACCGAATTTTCTGTGATTTCATTTTATTTCGTGATTTATACTGAATTTCGGTGGGCGGTGTATTCTCATGCATTTCGGTGTTATATCGGTTCTATAACTATTCACCACATAATCTTCTCCCATGGTTTCCCCAAAATCACCCCAACAAAGTCTGGCATGGTTCCTCACTAAAGGCATGTACTAGTCAGTCCTTTTCCATTCTTCCAATCCACTGGTTCCGTGTTTGATCTGTCAACACATAAGCCATATCTATCCACAGAGCAGATAAGTAGTATCTTCCCGCAGCTTCCAGGAATAAGTCGCAGCTACACGCGCATTGCTGACAACTTAGCGGAGGAATATTTCCAAGGCTCGTCCGGAGCGAGCGGAGATGTTTTGTAAGTACAATCCGGTCCTTCTCCAGACAATTTAGGTGGTCGAGCGAGGAACACGAAGAGAAGGCACAGGACAGCTAGATTTATCGGACATCAGCGAGGTGTCCAGAAACAACGCAGCAACGCGTCTGCTAGCGACTCTCGAGGAATAACTTACAATTCACTTCTGGGAAGACAATCCTTATATTATTCACTTCCAGCACTAAGGACCAACATGTTAAGTGCTGACCAAAATCTCTTCAATTCTTAATATTTACTTGCTCACTGATTACATAAATATGTTTTGTAGACCGAACCAGTGGCGTAACTAACACTTGCGTAAAAAAAAATAGAGCCGGGCACTTCATCATGAATAAAGGAATGCCGAACACACCTTTAAAGTGAGTTTAAGTTGTGAAATAGAGCAACTGAAGCAGTTATCTCATCCATAATTTGTGTATACCACTGGTATGAAAAGTAATAATGTTACGATATTTTTTTTTTACTATTTATTCTGGGTTAGGAGAGGAGGCTGATAATCCCCTCCCTCCCATCCCCCACAATCCCCCTCCCTCCTTGCTTCATCCCTCGACCGAAAATCGTTTTCATACCCATAACCCTATTTTAGTTTTCTCATTTACGCAGAAACTCAAGACGGCGTCGCCGGAAAATATTTTCAACTAAATTTCAAAGCTAGTTTACTGTAGGTAATCCCCGGACAAATTCTTGGAATGCCAGATTATTTATTTATTATCTATTTATAGTTTTTTTTTTTTTTAATACTGGGAGAGCAAACCTACGTAGCACGCAGTTAAAATACTCAGTCACATAATAGGTTTCAGAATCTTACTTGCAACCCTTCAAGTGTTATTAGTTGAAAAAAGCCACACCATCCCATCTTCGGTAGACTAGACTGCTCGCATGTCTTTCGCATGATCACGACTGAAAACAAGTGCCTAGGAAGCTTCACAACCAGTAACAGAAACGTTGACTGTCCACGTGCCACTTTATGAAGGACAGAGTATACGACTACTGTGCTACCTCACAGCATTTGCGCAACAAGTGATAGCGGGCCATATAATAATAATAATAATAATAATAATAATAATAATAATAATAATAATAACAAAAGTAGTAGTAAAAATAACAATAATAATATATTTAAGATTTTTGTGTCTTCCAACAGCCGAGGCCAATAACAGGGAGAGACATACAAAAAATAATACAACTACACTACTACAAACATATACTAACAAAGCTACTACACATATGAGAGTTACAAAACAAGGATACACTACACATGTACACAGAAAACATACACAGCTAACTCAAAATTACAAAGAACACATATAACCACAAATCACAGGGGACACGTACATAGGTATAGTAGGGAGCTAAGGAGAAGGGAAGGCAGAGCGGCAGGGTGGTGGGTGGGGACACACAGTCCTCCACTTGTCCCCACTCCCAGCCACATTCCTGAGCCTTGCCTTCTCCTCAGCTCCCTACTATACTCGAAATTGACATTGACACATGAACATCGATATGGGTTTTCTAAGTTGCATTACATTTAGGTAATTGCATCCATGATTTTTATTTTTCAATAATAATAATAATAATAACGCCTCTTCACCGTCGTCTGTTACATGGCCCGTCATTTAACTATTTGAAAGAATTCTTACAAAATCTAACTTACACAGCAACATTATCAGCAGAGGTATACGAATTTCGCGGATACAACTGGGTACATCATAGATTTTACAGTCCATTGGCTTACGACTAGCAGACTTGGAAATTTCAGTTGGGACGTTAGATTTATAACTCATGTACACTGAGTTACAATTGTAACCGGTTAACCGTTTATGAAATTCCGTCCTTGAGGAATACCAACAACTAGGGACTGGAAAATTTCGCCAATTCAATTACCTGTAGGCTAGAATCCATTGTACTATACATACTCAAGCCCCGTCTATTAGTTCATTGTCTGCTGTTCCACTGTGTAGCAGCTAGTAGACAAATAGACGAAGCTTGAGTATGCATAGTACAATGAATTCTAGCCTACAGGTAATTTTCCAGTCCCTACCAACCACATTTCCCTCACTAACTATCGAGGTACGTAGTCCTATGTACAAGAGGCCAGTCACTGGAGAAGCAGACAATGGACAAGAAGCTGAGGACAAAGTGTACACAGCCGGCATATCATTTGTTAGTGGTTTGCAGCCATTAACAGCCTTCGACCAACCACAGAAGTGATAGTGAAGTATAGATGTTCAATCTGACGTAGAATATATCCGTTAAACCCACATACATCTGGTTATAAGTGACTTAAATGCAGGGTCAACGTCAGTGTAGTGCAGTTGTTTCATCGTTCGCCTGCCACCAAGGCCATAGGCATCAATCAGGGCTTGGTTCCCGCCGCGGCAAGACCGGTCCCGATTTTTCGCAAGTTGTGAACGTGGCGGATGTTTCCGTCGATCATGGGGTTAACTCGTGGTACGTACCTCCGTTTCCCCTGTCTAACGCCACCCGTCACGTCTTCATTGCAGGGTTTCATGACATGTTCGAATCCTGGCTCGGTCATGGCTGTTGTTATGTCCCGTCACCTCACTTCACCCTCATCGGCTCAATTCTGTTAAATTTTATTTAATAAAAGACAATTATAAGTTCCTAGTTCACTTCTTATACGTCTACTGAAAGGTAAGATCAACAGCTATGTTTCCATTGTGGTAAGTTACTTTTGAAATCTTCGGTTGTGAAACATAAATTGGCAAGGAAAATCAATAAATCAGCAAGTAAAAGGCAGACTGACTCTTAACCTGAGGAACTAACATTTGCAGAAAATGAAGGATCTACAAAACAAATCGTCAGAACACTGCCAAAACTAAGTCATAAACACTGTTTTATGGGGGAAAAAAACCAATTTAAGGGTACGGTCTACCACAAATTTCGTCATCGTTATTTTATTTTGTACTTGTACCAGATGTTTTTATTTCCTATTTTAGAGACAAAATGGGACTAAAATTGGCTCATAAAATTTTTTATCTCTCATAGTTTTCGCGTAATGGCTTGTTAAAGTCATATTTTGCATGTTTCCGTTCTAACGACTACACTAAAACCAATTGATATACCAAACTCAAAAAAAAAAAATCACAGTGGATAAAGACATTGCAGGCTACAATGACATGCTCATAAAATTAAAGAATAAAAATTATTTGAATTTTAAAAAAATGCTGAAACCAAAAATAAAAATTTTAAAAATTTAATAATTTTTTTAAAAATACAAATAATTTTTATTCTTTAATTTTATGAGCATGTCATTGTATCCTGCAATGTCTTTATACACTGTAATTTTTTTGAGTTTGGTATATCAATTGGTTTTAGTGTAGTCGTTAAAACGGAAACATGCAAAATATGACTTTAACAAGCATTACGCGCAAACTATGAGAGATAAAAATTTTTTTATAAGAGCCAAATTTAGTCCCATTTTGTGTCTAAAATAAAAAAAAAATATCTGGTGCAAATAAAAAATATAAAAAAATGGTGTAGAAAATTGCGGTACCGCGCCCTTAATTGCAGAGTACATATACCAAATAATGACACAATACTCAACAAAGAGTAAACTGTACGCTTAGGCAATTGTTTTTGTACAACATATACAAACAATTTTGTCAATTTGTCTCATATTGACCTGGTCGATTTTGATAGTAAACAGTGTAGTTCACTTATCAATAGGATCGAGGAGTTCTATAAACAATCACAACTAGATCTCTGACTCTGTTTCTGAATTACAACTAGTCTCACGACTTTGCTCGTGTTTCACGAATCGCTTTGCGACTTGTCATGGTATGGCTCACGAGTCACTTCGTGACTTCGGTTCACGATTCTCTTCGCGCCTCGCAGCTCACGAATAGCATAGCATAGCGACTTACTATACTCACAACCCTGATTTAAAACCAAATTATTAGTTTCATTTCGTATAAAACCAATACTAGTGGCAATCTAGGTGAGCATCCTACCCAATTTGTTACTATATACAGAGTGTTAACAGGCGTAGACCAGCAAATGAAATCATATTTATACATGCGGTTAAAGATAAAGTGAGCACTTTTAAATCTCTGGTCACTTTTCTTTACTTTATGTAATTTTCATGCCATTTTTTTTACATTTAAACATTGCAAACTTACTAATAATCTAAGTGTAGGCCTATACATGGAACTGTACTCAAAAGTTAAGGTAGAAGTAATGTGGTCGTGGATCACTGCACCCATAGTGGCGGATTTAAGGGGGGGGGGGGCTACTGGGCTGAAGGCCCCCCCCCAAAATATCGTGTCCAACACTATGTAGCCAAAGTACGTCCAGTCGCCTCAAGGAAACTGGAGTTTTATTCTATGAAGATCGAAGTACATTTAATGTGTCCTACTTGTATGCATGATGTTGTTAACGTTCTGTAACAGTAAACAACCACACTTTTGAGATGGCTGGTATTTTTTACAATCCATAAAATCACGTAAGCGCCCCCCCCCACCCCCCCCAAAAAAAAACGTTTATAAATCCGCCACTGCTGCACCGGACTTATAATATGTATAAAATTTAAATTGTATATGAAATATGAATGTTTACACAATATTTAACATTGAAAAAAAAAATCCTTGCGTTGCCATACGTTTACAAAATTAATTTATACCAAGTCTTTACGTTTGCCAAAATATAAGACATACTTCCGTTGTTGATGTTTCAGAAATAAAACTGGCGAGAAAACCTTCAAGCTTGTCTGTCACAATAACTGCTATTAGTATACGCAAGGGAATACAAGTTTTGGCAAAAACATTCGTGGCGAAAACGTGTGCACACAAAATAAATATCAAAATTATCCTCGCCATTTTGGTTTCATATGTAATTCTTCGTAATTAACCCCTAGAATTTAACATTTATAATCAAACCAGTCATGACATGTAGCCCTACTGAGCACAATTTCTGATGTAGGTAATTGGTTTAACTTTAGCTTTATTTTATTACGTAAGATGAAAGGACCTTCACTAATAGGTTATCTGTTATTGGCAGATACAAATAAATTCATGAATGCAGGTACCGTTTCCTCTATGTTTAAGTACTCCAATAGGTTGAATTTGTTTTGTTCGCGCTATCCCAAGAAGAGTGGAAGAGATAAGGGCAGCGGCGTGTGAAGGTGTTGCAAAGTAAGCTGCGTTAGTTGTCAACTGTACCGGTTTATTACTTCTTCGTGTACACGTCAGCCTCCCAGATGTAGTTGTGCAACGGACGTCACTCCATGAGTATGAAAGGTGCATTGCGAATAGTTCGTGAATAGTCGTGATATATTCTATAAGACCTATTTGTACAGCTGTTACTTGTTCATACTGCGGGAACTGAGAGTGTACAGTATTGAGAAAACACCAGCTTACCTTACAACTGTTCACTACACGCCACTGGATACAGGAGACCCAAGTATGTTCAACATTCGTTACCCTAGTCTCTAGGCGCAAGTCACTGAACTAGTGTGCAGTCTTCTCGCCCACAACGCGACTCTATGAGATAATCAGTGGTGACCTTATTTTACGACGTAATATTAATAACAAATGTGTGATATACGTGCATATAATCCACATTTTTAAGACTTCTGTAGCGGTTTCGCAACCCTGTTACAACAGTGGCGTCGCGGGAAAGCGGGTAGTGTGTTTGCTAATCTTACCCAAAACCTTTGCAAAATTCCTTGGTTATACAGAAACTGCTCCGTCCCTGGGCACAGCGGGGAGCCAATCAATGGGAGGATTCTGACGGCCTTCTTCTCCGGTCGCGACTGCACAATCCAACTTGGGGTTCGAGTCCTGGTGCCGACCTTCAGCGACTTAGAGCGAGCACCATCGTCGAGGGACTTCTTCCTCTATGGTACGAGCGATGAGTCTCTCTGGTTTAGGGGCCCGGAGAGCGATAGTCAACATATCTCCTGTCTCACCTTAACATAACTTTACCTATTTTATTACATATTACTATTGTTTATTCCTTGTGTCTCCAATACTAATAAATTATGCTACCGTTCATCTATGGCTCATGTGTCATTTCCTTCTCTTTGAAGTATATCTACTCCACGACAACCGAGACTATGGCAAGGTATGCCTGGTAGAAAACATAAGATGACGTAAATAAAGCAAATGTTTTAAAAGGAATTGTTGAACAATGAAACCTGAACGAACAAGAAGAGTAAACATCCGGCTGTTTTATGTCAGTTGTAGCAAGATAATTTTTAATGGCTTTGGCAGTGTAAATGGGTACAGTTGTGGATATTGTAGCACTGCCTGTAGGCGGCCAAATTAATGACGCGGCAAGCTATCGTATTCCACGACGCAATACGTCGAAAGACTCACTTGAACTCGGGATGGACTAGGTTCGATTCCTGAAATGGCAATATTACTGATGAGTGCGACCGATTTTACTGAACGCAACGATCGCAGCAAAAATTTTATGCGTAATTAAATTTATAATTCAAATACCATTAATTTAGTGTTTTTTTAAAGCACAGTACACTCGGTTTCACTTTGTTGGGGTTTTGGCTATGTTTACTGTTTGATAATTTCTGTAGTATTTACAATTTTTTCGCGCCAATAGACTTGTTCCGTCTGCTAATAAACAGAAACTTACCGGCCCGAGGGGCGCTCTAAAGGTGTTCAAGTGGGGAAAAACTCTTAGTATGAAATCGTGTTAATTTTGTAGACGTCACTGATGATACATTTTCATTTCACAAAAACAATCTAACTCAGTCAGTTCTCCCATAATGGCAAAACAAATTCTGAAATTTTTAAAAAGACAACATTTTCATAACGGATTTTAAAACATGACAAGCAGTGGCCCAAGACATTTAGTTTCAATGTGGATATATATATTTTTTTCCATTTCATTATGTTCACTGGTTTTTGCGGCTTATAAAATATGCATATTTTGACTTTGGAGTGCCATTATGGACAAACTGGGTGAGCTAAATTTTTATAAGATGTAAATGTACTCCTAAATTAAGTATACACAACTAATACTATTTAAAAAAAAATACAAAATTACTATTAATCCCCACATGGACGCCCTTAACGAACGTTTTAAAACTTTACTTGTATCACTGTCTTAATGCCTCAAGCAGAAATTTTGTCCAACGCAGTACCTCCATAGGGAATGCGAGATTCCTTCTATATGTAGTTTCTTAAAATAATAAATGAGCTAGGTAAAACTTTGGAACAGTATATTAAAATAGTAACAACTCTGTAAATAACAACTTATTATATTACATTAAACTGTTCATGAGACGCGTCGTTGCATGAGAATGAGAAGATGTCAACTGTTGTTTTTCCCTTCTGCGGACATATTTGACGTTATCGCGCAGCTGCTCTCCCTGTCGACTTGCAGACTGAAGATACTGACTAACAAAAACTATAACTGCCAGACTTTATTAATGAATATTTACTTTGTTAAACTATTTTAACAGTTCTGCAGGTTAAACTGATATCTACCATGACATCTACAGCAGGAAACTACTAGTAGGTTAAACCTGTCATGGTGTATCACAATTCTTAATATTGTTACCTCACTATAGATGTCAGTTATTTTACTAATGCAATATAATATATCTCGACTTATTGATTCCGTATCAATGAGCATCGTCTGCTAACAGAAAGCTCACAAAGGCGAGTTCTATAAAGCGAAGAAGGAAAAAAAAAAAAAAAAAAAGACGGAAAACAAGCGTGAGAAGTTCCGCCGTTTTTTGATACGTAGTTTGGCCGGTCGATAAAACGAGACACTGGCCCACCTCATTAAGTGCTGCGCAGCCCCACGTGTGTTCAGTTAATGGCTCGGCAGACCAAAACACGTCTGCACGGAACAACACGAACAGGTTGTCGAAAGTGTTTTCATCATGGAGGGAAAAAAAATCTACATCAGACAAGTTTTTCAAGGACTTTGCCATTTCAGGAAATTCCATTCAGAGGATGCCACATGGAATCGACTTGAAAACATAAAAACCACGTCTGCTTTCAAATTCCTATGGGAGTGCACTCATTGCTTCCCCCACACTTTATGTCCATCAGCTAACGAACACACGAAGAACCTACTACTCTCATAGACTATGGTTTCAGGCACACTTGGAGCGCATGTTCATCCGTGCACAAAGTTGGTGACTGAAAACTTCATCTACACTAATTTAAGAACTGTGCATCTCTACTTCATGCTTCAGAAACTTTTCACTATGAGAAGTCTGCAATATTTATACACGCATCAAATGGGGAGCTTCCAGCACACCTACCTGCCGAAATTTTTCAAATTGTGCAATTAGACTTACTATCATCTGCAGAGGCCATACATTTTTCTCAGAGACATAGCCTAACATGAAAACAGAGCATAATGTAACCAACATTACGAAGGCGCAATGTTGGCATGTGACGCTTTGCCGGCTGTGTATTTGCTTAGTCATTTATTCCTGTCCTTGTTCCAAGAATCTCCTCGACATCCTGTATAAGCTGAGTGGCGTGACCAGTTCATCAGGTATCAATTTTTTTCTTCTTGTTTCCTTCTAAACTATCAATCTGCGCTGCACGTTTAACTCTGATTAGAGCACACAAATGGTTGCATGATTCGCAGACAGCCGGCTATCAAGAGCTAATTTTGGTCAGAATTGTTTACCATACGTCATTTGTGCTTATCATATTTCCGCATAATTTGTATGACCATCGGAAATTGACAACAAAGTCATCATATAACTGCCTCTGATTCTAATATTGCAGCAACAATAATTTCTCAAGAAAACCCACAACCATAATGGGATTCAGCTTCTGACCTACTATCGAGCAACAGGTTATTACATAGGTGATGTATCATACGTAACTCTTGCATTTAAACATAACTCCAGCTGAAGTGTTAGCAATGTTTCATGGAAGGGCGAATGACAAAACACTATAATTCTATACAGGATTTATTGGATATGTTAATGTGCTCCAACATACAGCAGTGAGGTACATACGAGAAAAAGCAACACATCCTTATCACTGTTTCATTCCAATCGTCTTCCTTCAGATCAAAATCGACTGCATATGAGCAGCATTACACAAGTTTGGGGATGGCAATTTCGGAGTGCTTAATTATACCTCTGGCCAATCTTCCTCATGCTCAATACTGTATGCTTAGCTTAATTTCCTGCAATGCTGAAAATGTAGGTGTGAATGTGTAAGCTCTGGATTCGAATGCAGTTTAATGTGTGGAACCTGTGAAGGATGTTTGCTACAGTGAATATCATGCAAAGAACAATGACTTAACTAATCTTACTAAATTACTTTAAATGAAAATAAGGTACATTATTATTATGAACGGTGTGTATGAACCCAAAGATCTGACGAAATGCCATGGACCTTTGTAACGTACCGAATTCCCAAATATACATGCCAACGACCGAGTGATGTGGTAATAATAGAACACTCTACTCGTATTTGGGAGGACAAAGGTTCGATTACCAGGCCGGCAATCCTAATTTCGGTTTACCGTGAATTTACGAAACGACTCAATATAAATTCTTGATGACGATGGACGGTTCCTTCTACATTTCCTGTCTGTATATGAGCCCATGGTTGTGTCTCTAACCACCTCGCTATCGAAGAGAAAACGTTAGTGGCTCCCTAAATTGGCTCTATGCGTGAGGAACAAAACAAGTAGTGCTAAAGGCACCGTTAACCACTGTATCTAGTGCAGTATCCCCTCTACGCGCAAACCACTCAACCGGCATGAACTGTTGTACTATTATTCTTTAACCAACAAGACTTTAAGTGGTAACCATCAAATTTTATTTGTGGGTGTGGTGTAAACGCATGTTCCTGCCTGTTTTTAATCTGGTTGGTTTTTGCTCAGATACGACACTCCGAAAAGGCCGTATTTAGCGATTCTGAGCGGTCAGAAAACTGTGCTTTTGATAAGCGTGCAGAATTGTTAAACTTACAGCGACATAGTTCGAAGTGTTTTTCTTTTTTCATAGATATGTAAATGTAATCAGCGCTTTTTGGTGTTGAATCGCTTTGTTTTGAATGAGGATCAGTTCGTATTTCGATCATTAACAGTAATTTTTTTTCTTTATCGTCCGAAATAGGGTGGCCCCTGTGTAATTAAAACAAAAATGTACGGTATGTTGTTTTGTAACACACAAGAACAATCACCAATAAATTAAGAAATTATTAACAACATTTTGAATTACTTTGAAGTATCTATGATTTAAAAATGTTATTTATATAAAAATAACAAACATTAAAACCATGAAGGTTTTTTTTTTTTCACACAACAATTATTTAGTTTTTATTTCGTCGTCAATGAGGGCTGCCTGTTTTAAAGCAGCATTCATTGTCTTGACCATTTATTTGCCTCCAGTTCCCCTGTTATTTAAATAAATTTTGATTTGACATGGCTAAAGGCACCTCTGCCCATTGAATCCAATTTAAAACTTTTTGCGCAGATCTTGCACTTTGCACTGCCTCTGTCTTTCAGGTCCTCAGTGGCCCACGTTAACTCCGCCTCGTAACGACATGACTATATTGTTGACATGATTCTATCCTCACTACGCACGATCCAAAAAAAAAAAAACTGCAAGACGAAACTTTTTAAATTTTGCATTCGTCGAAACAGTCACGCACATCGCCATCTTCTAACGGCCCAAACGACAACAATGCTGGTTACCTTACAACCTACTTACAACTGTGCGAAAAACCAATAACAAAACAGCAACTCAAAAGGCATAGACTCATGATAGGTTCGTACAGAACAACCATTGCAACCAACTGCTGATTTAATACCAAAAACTAACTATACGAGTGTAACCATACATTCGTAGAGCGGCATATTGTTAGAAATGCGTTCATTGTGATATACAGTATGTCCATAAATTATCTTTACAACTTTAAATGTCAATAACTTGAGGACTAGACCAGATAATAACAAACTATTTGCAGCATGTTACATATAAACTCAATGAATCTTTTTTATGTTACAGGTGACACTGATTGGCTGAGACATGTGGACAACACAGGAGAAAGCGCAGAGTGTCACCTGGTTCATTGAGACGAAGTCCGATGTCCAGGTCTAAAGAAACTTTCGAACTCGGTATGGAAGGGAACCTCCGTCCCGACCGTGGACACGGTACGACCGGCATTTGCAAGGAGTCTGACAAAGCCAGTGCATACGGCAGCCACACAGTTGCGGAAATGCCACGATCAACAGTGCACAAAGTGGTGTTGGATACAAGGTTACGACTGTATGCCTACAAGGTTCAGTTGCTGCAGGCACTAAAGCCTACGGACAAACCTAAGCGCGAACAGTTTGCACTGGAGATGCTAGCCAAGATTTTGAAAATGATTTGTTTCCCCGATGAGTCAACGTTCCATGCATCAGGCACACTGTTAGTATCTGGGAATCAGAGCGTCCGCGTGTGACACGTGACATGGAAAGAGACAGTCCCAAAGTGAATATGTGGTGAGGGCTTATGCACAGTTGCATAATTGGTCCATTCTTTTTCATTGAGTCGACCGTAAACAGTGGTGTTTACTTGGACATGCTGCAAGAGTTTGTAGTCCCACAGTTGGAACACCTGCAGCCTGACGTTATCTTCCAACAGGATGGAGCACCACCTCACTGGTCCCTGATTGTCCGTCAGTTTCTGGATGAAAAGTTTCCGGACAGGTGTATTGGACGCGATGATCCGATTCGGTGGCCGCCACTATCACTCGACGTAATACCACTAGACTTCTTCTTATGGGGTTTCGTAAAGGACATGGTGTACCCAACAAAGCTGACAGACATAGAGGACTTAAAGATACGCATCCGTAATGCATTTCAACATGTCACTGTGGATATGCTGGAGCGTACATGGCGTGAAATGAAATACCGACTGGACGTTCTTCGTCCACTAGGGGTGCACACATTGACGTTTATGAATGAGGTCACAAAACTTTATGAGTTTATATGTAACATGCTACAAACCGTTTGTTTTTATCTAGTCTAGTTCTTAAGTTATTGACGTTTAAAGTCGTAAAGAAATATAGTTTATGGACATCCTGTACCTGCGTAACACATTTTTTCACTATTAATTACTAGGAAACGAAAGTCTACACAACCGTAATTTTATTTTCATTTCCCGTACAATCATAAAACACTTGCACTATCACTAAATTAAAGGCTGAATATTAAAGAATGTCTCATTTTCTCGTAAATATGAGTCATTCACCACATGTTACGCACACTAACAAAGCCTTTTCCCTGCATACTTGTAAAATTCCAGACTTTTCCAGGGCCATTTCCAATTTCAAACTTTTCCCAGGTTTTTCCAGGGTTGGTGGCCACCCTGCATAGAACTAATGATTGGTGTATGAAGGACATCAGCAAGTGATTTGAACTGTTAATTACAAGCGTGCAAAATACTGGAATTAGTCGCTGAGTTCCTAAAGTTTAAGTCCAAAGACACATGCCCTTTCAAAAAAAGACGATTCAGATTCTTTAAAAATTAACTATCGCAATACGCTGCAACGCATGTAGGGAAGTCCCTCTGTTATATCTACCACCTACCTTATGTAAATAATTTAATTATAAAGAAAAATATGTAAACACTTTAATTAATTTTTCATTTGGACGCCATCGTGTGAAAGACGACCGATAAATTGAAATACATAGTACATTGCTAAGTTTGCTCACGCTGGTCCTAATCGCTTCAAGGAACGTAAGTTAGGGCAGATAAACCCAAAAGCGAGGAATTTAAGAAAAAATCATAGTTAGGAAACATTTGCATGTTAAAAATCAAGACTCAAGAATGCTTCCTAAGCTTTCTTTAAAATTTGCCTAATATGCTTGCTTTCACACACACACACACACACAGACACACACACTACCCGATGTTTCCGAACAACATCGACGGACTTCGGCAGGTGATTCCTTGTTAAAAAAATAAGTAGAAAATATAAAGAACTCTTTACGTCTAAACTTCATAGTAATGAAGAAATATGACTTTGAATAACAAAATTTGAAACGGTACCTTCCCAAAGTATCAGAAATTAAACGTCTTTGGAAGGAAACTAATCTGAACATTCATTTATATTGTTGGGCTCTTTTAATCTATAGCGAATTCTGGGAAACACTTTCCACCCTTATGAAAATAACAAGGATGTCCACTCTCTAACTGCATAACCTACAAATTTTGTAACATCACTAAATTCTAACATCTGATTTTTACTGCGCTACGTGACTCATGAAACAAAAATTATTCTCTTGTTGCTACTATATAACGCCAATCGTTTTCGTTCAAAGCACACTAACGGATATGGCACAGCGAACTGATCAAACGTATGCTTTGCAGTGAATGTTCACCGTCGCCTGTGCGCTGGGAACAACAAAACACACATGTATGCAGTATTGCCTATAGTCTAGGCTCTGATTTTCAATGTAGACCTAGAGATATCACTTCATAATAAGCGTATTTGTATATGTAAAAAATATTAGATTGACGCTATACTACAATGCTGATATATGATGTAAAATTATTAGGGTGACGACGGAAGAACATAACAATGGACATAAAAAATAAACTAAACCATTATTTCAGAAAACTATTTCCTCGTCAATATTGGCGATCCACAGTAGAGCTGTTTTGAGAAATTCGTGATTTTTATTTCAAGTTTCTCTCACATTATTTCTCTTAATACCAGTAAGTAGTATATATTTACATCACACAAATTAATAGTATTTACTATAAACACAGTCAAAGATAAAACAGAAATTATTAACAGCATAATAGTACCAGCACAGGTAAAGACGAAAATTCATAACTTGGTGAAGAATTTAGATATCGGTACAAAAAATGTATATGTCTTCTATGGACGTAACCGAATAAGAAAAATTTTTTGATTAAAGAAAGACCTTGGTTTACTAAATAAAGCCTTTATTCCAGTCAACTCCTCAATTTTGAAAACTACATAGTCATGTGACTGCAACAACACAGCAGAAAAGAAAATAAGCACGGACCTTTTTTAAACGCCAGGTGCCAACGTTTGGAATGAGACACGATGGCAGTTTAGTTTCCCCAGGGAACACTGACAGGTGAAAATTAGGGGGGGGGGGGTCCTGCCAGTCCCTCCAGCTGTAGGGACTGAACGACTGAACAGTGCACTTCAGTGCGATGGTTTTAAAATTGAGACAAATACACGTTTAAAAGAAATTTTCCTGTTAGGAGGCCGTGTGTCACAAAAAAAAGCATTAAAAGTTTGAAATTATTTCCTTAAGTTTATTTCCCTCTGTCGCCACACTGAAAGTTATAGGAGATATATATTGCAGACTAAGTAAAATACAGAAACCTGTACTGTGGTAACAATACGTGTCTCTCATCAAATACCATCCTTGTGAACTTGTAGACCCCAAACCCCAATAACAATGACGAGCTTTGAACTACGAAATCAATAGAACTCCGATACCTATAATAGCATTTCTGTAGCGACCTAAAGAAAATTTCTACTTTATGCATGGGAAAACATTTGAAGGTAATTTCTATTGTAAAAAATATTTTAGGGACCAAATAAAAGAATAACCGTATAACCAGAAAAACGTTATAAGTGGAAACATTATAACAGGGTACTAATACATTTACCAGTAGAAAACGCAGTGTTGCATTACAAAAAAAAAAAAAAAACTACTAAAACAGAACTATTTTGCACCCTGAAATCCATAATTTTCCGGGGGAAGGCCCGCTTCAAAGGGGTGGTGTAGGTGTTCATTACATTATTCTCATGTTAAACCCCTCCCCCCCAAATGCAAATCCTGACTACGCCACTGGTTCTGCTATACACTCATTAAAACACTAAGGTGCGGGACACACAAGTATCCACTGTTCATATGGATACGACCTTAAAGCTGATGCTTCAAGACGAACAGTAAAAAACTAGAAATATAAAACAATTTATAGTCAAGTTATATCACTATATCAGTTGCCTGTGAGAGCCGCAGCGGTGCAGTAGTCAGACCACTTGCCTAGCAAGGTAATCCGGGTTCGATTCCCGGCGGCGTTGGTCCCTGTGTGTCGCATGTGGGTAACATGGCCAAGGGATTTTCCCGGGGTACTCCGGTACCCCCGCCCTTGCATTCCGTCACTGCTCCAGTGTAGAGTTTCGTCTCATGTTATCTATCAGGCTGAATGTCAGCCTCTCAGGGTGTGATACCCTGATCTCGGGTTCACTCCCATAGATATTATCATTATAGGTGCCGTACGGTAAGTTCAACCTCTTAGAAGTACAACAATTGCAACAATGCCACCGAAAATATTAACATTTAGTACTGTACAACAGAAGGTAATCTATTATACTCCGTTTCATACAAGTTTGGATTTATAATTTATAAATTTGTCAGCAACCTATGAGTAATAATTTGTCATATATTGTTATTTGTGTCACTACACAAGACAAACTTTGCAGTACAAATGCTGAAATGAAACTATCAGGTTCATTTGAGAGCTAAAAACGCCTTGCATTATGCAACAAATCACAAAATACTAAAAATTATTGCCCATAAGTTGCTGTTAAATTTATCCAAACTTATATGAAACAGAACTTAAGTAACTGCAAGATACTAAAAGTAGAATTTTCTATGCCATTTGTCAAAATATGAATTTACAAGGCCACGGGTCTCTATACACGCAATTTTAGTAAGTTTTACTTTTTAAGTCTTGAAAGGGAGCAGACACCTTAAAACAATTTCATAGGAATGTTGGATTTGTTTGTACTATGCAACCTAATTTCTTCAAAACATAAGTTTTTGTAATTTTGGCTTAAAGAAAATTTAATGGATTCGATAAAATATGTAACGTAACTTACAAAAATATACAACGTATTTCAGAAACAAGTAAACAAATGTTGCCAGTTTGCTGACGTGAAAAGATCAGATATGTCACATCCCGCAGTCCATCTACGAACCCTATGCAGCTGGGGTATGAACTGTGCTGCAGCGTGTTAGGAAAAAGTTATTTTTTAAACAGATAGGCCTCTACGTCTAAACGTGCGTTCGACATCGTTATCTAAGAAAAGAAACGGCATTTAAAACAATTCTTTTCTTTTTTCTAGATGCTTAGAAACATGGTTTCGAATAACATTACAAAAAAAAAAAAGGCTTTTCCAAACTGCTGTCACGTAAATAATACTAATCAGAACAGTAAAAGAAAAAATAGAGAAATATGCGCTGGACTAGCAGGGTCACCGCTTAAGGGTGTTCAAGTAACTTACCATAAAGTCATATTTTTATATTTATATTAAATTGTGTTAGTTTTGTAGACGATACTTGTGAGTGCAAATTTCCTCATACGAAACAATTTTAGCTGGCGTAGTTTTCTCATAACGGTGCGTCAAAGTCAAAATATGCATGAGCTGCTGCCATGCAAATAGTGAAAACCAATACGTACGCGAAATAATTCACAGTGAAATAACATACTATGGGCTACGTGATTAAAACATTTTGAAAAAATTCCGCGAACTGGTTTAGTATTTTAAAAAAATTGCTGACATGGCAACTTTTTTCTATACTTTTGCGATTAAAAAAATCACAATATTACGTTATGGGTTTCTTGACGTTTCATTGCATGGCTCATGGGATGTAACTTCATAGCGAATTATTTTGTTTAAATAGGTCAGTTGGTTTTCACTATTTGCATGGCAGTGTAATAAGCAAATTTT
Source organism: Medauroidea extradentata (assembly GCA_003012365.1). Lineage (NCBI taxonomy): Eukaryota > Metazoa > Arthropoda > Insecta > Phasmatodea > Phasmatidae > Medauroidea > Medauroidea extradentata. The sequence goes on from PNEQ01005492.1 coordinate 18,116, forward strand.
GACTGACATCCCGTTATGAGAAAACTATGAGAGCTAAAATAGTTTCGTAAGTCTAAAATGTACCCACAAGTATAGTCTACAAAACGAACAATATTTCACAAAATATATAAAATTATGATTTTACCGCACTTGAACGCTCTTAAGCTTCAATACGTAGTACAAAGCTAACGATCAAAACATTGCACACGCTGTTTTCGCGCCCACTTCTTGTGGGATATTATAAAAAGTACTTGCGTTTGAGGTACAAAATGAGGTAGGCTATGCCAAGTAAGTAAAACCAAATCTGTGATAAAATTAATTTTATGGTGGGTGTAACGCTCCCCCAACACGAGAAAAATAGTTGTTTGGATCACGTTGTTGCATACTACCTATACGATTAACTCACTATAACCGATAGGTGATTATTGATGCCATAGTAATTGGTGTGTCGTAATTGGACAAAACCACATTCTGGCTGCAACTCTACAATTCTATACGACCCACCGTTTTCGTGTAAAACGTCTTATTACAGCCAACATGTGTTTACCTTCTGATGAAGTCTATACTATGCCACCTGACTGTCCTACTACATAACTGCATACTGCAGTTCCTTGTGTTCAGTTGTTCGTCACAATTTGGTTTATAGAGATCTCTTTGCTGAAGCGTCGCTTTACTTTCACTCGCCTATACAGTATGCAGACCTACATTGTTGCCTATACAGTATGCAGATCTACATTGTTTCACAAAAATAAAATTATGGTTTAGTTTCTGAAATTATATTTTGCACCGGCCAATAATTAGTGCACTCGTTCGTGTTGTTAAGTACTCTCAAATTAATCGAACTCGCTACCGAACGAGGTGGTGCCGCAGCATTGTCAACTTAGCGGGAAAAAAATATTGTTCAGCGGTGAAATATTCCATTTAGCGGGCAGCGGAATTTTTAGACAATTCACAGCGGAAATGAGATTTTTATTTTATGTTCCATGTTCTGGTGTCTGACAACTTATGCACGTGTGCGAAATATTTGGATAGGCAAGGAAGATCACAAGATGCAAGATGAAGAAAGAAGAACAGGAAAAGATAAACCATGACAGATGTAAAAAACAAAAAGGGGGTTTGGCAGAGAAGGGTGGAAGAGAGGAGAGGAAATATAAAGAGGGGAAAGAAGGGAGAGGAGAGAGAAAAGAGAGATAGAGAAAAAGAGAGGAGATAAAAGAGAGGAGACAGTAGTTACTACGTTTCCATGTCGTTTTGAAAACGAATCGAGTATTGAATCTCGACTGAGTACGATACCGTCTACATGCAAAACTTTGGATCTGATTGAAATCGATTTCAGTTCGCTGGCCAAATTTGCGTGTGGTAATGTTGGTAAAACTTAAATTTACGTTGGCTGACATGAAATAAATAAATCCACACAGCCATCCGTTTATTTTTGTTTCGGCCATACGCATAGTTAAATTGCTAAAGAAAATGAAATGGATACAAGAATATTATTGTTTCTCATGATCGTATCATAATTTTTATTTAGTCTATTTCATTTGCACCTGTCAACAGAATATCTGAAGGCCGAAACAACTGCCGAATGTGTGTTTGTTTACTTTCGATTCGCTTTCAGTACGATCCGCGTTTCCATGACATTATACGCCCGACTCAATCCGATACGATCCCAATTTTTGGTGTAACGACCTGAGACTCAAATCGATTTGAATCCCGTCTCCATGAGCGTTTTTAAAACGGTAAGTGTTTTGAAATCGATTTCAAAACGACATGGAAACGTAGTACATCTGCTGTTTCAGGGGAGGACTTGCCGACATATATGAGTTTCTATAGTAGAGATATACTTGTGGTTTTCCAGATATATATCACATCAAATTGCCTACAAACTATAGTACAGTGCAATAAACGAAGGTACCAATCCTCTAAAAATCGTAAAGAAATATGACATCGATGTGGCAGTCAATAGCAGTCTCTCTCAGTGATTTTAGTTTAGTTTATAGCATCCATTGGATCTTTTCTCTAGTACCATTTTGTACAAAGATATTGGACAAGTAATTTTTACAATATAAAGCAATATAAAATAATTACATTTATATAAAGTACAAAGTATAGAAGACATTAAAAATTGTAATGATTATCATTTTATAACCGCTTTGTTACATCATCGTACGTTTTGACATAGCAGTTCTCATAACTTAAAACTGCTTTATTTTTTGTAACTGTTTATGTGACATACCTATGTACTAATCAGTTAACTAAGTTTAGCGAACCAATTAAAATAGTCAAAACAAACATACTAAATTTAATATAAAATGAAAATAATATGAGATTAGTCACATTTTAGAATGCCGCACAAACATTCTGGTCACATTCTTATTCCTCAGTACGACAAAATTACATTTTTATTATTTATTACTGTCATATATAATTTTTTATTTCCGTTTTTACGTCAGTGTGAAACATGTGTCTGCTTACAAATTAGAATATAAACATGTTGGATAAAAATTAATCATTAAAAAGGGTTTTTATAAGTCTAAGTACACATTATTTATGATTCACTACGTATGGTATCACCAGGAATAAAATGCTATTCTTTTATAATTATTCCTTTAGCAGAATCGTATATAAAATATGGCAGGCTGAAAATCTACAACGTGGCAACACTCAGTTGCACACGCATTCGAGAGTACCTTCAGTTCGATTCCTGTCTCAGCTCAGGCCGTCCTGAGTTCGATTTTCAAGTAAGATTGTCTTTACCTAGGCCTAGAAGGTTCGCATTCCGTAGCCTATATTATATGCTCGCTGTCTATCATGCAGAAAGTAAAAGTAATTTGCATTTGCCCTGAACTGAAGGTAGGCAGAATTGATAACACCCAGAGCCTCACTGGACCGTATACGTTGTGAGAAAGATGCCTAGCGTTCGAAGCTAATGCGATTCGATATGAAAAATCAAGAACATGGAAGAAAACTAAAAACATACTGGCCCTAATTGGAATGTAGTACCAGAAATGAGTTGTCATAATGACAAATAATCTGGTCATTGCTCCATCGGGATTTTTAAAGTACATCAAGCGCACAAAGAGAAAACGGGTGGCTGACACTAGCAAGTTACTGATAAAACGTTTTCCATACTATTTATTGTATGATATCTAAAGTTCATTTAGAACAAAAATTTTCACCTGGCATTGCATGAAACAAGCAGTATGACCTACTACACAAGATCATAGTGACTGGCCAGAACACAGTTTCTTTGTAACTTACGGAGTACACACTACACAAACCTTCGGATTCAAAGTTGCCGGCACAGGACGCACGGTGAACAAGGTTGTGTAATCATGCATGTACCGTACTCTACAAGTTAGGATAGTGACATTTCTAAGCTTCGATTTTTAATACGGAAGTACCTCCCAAAATTTATGTGTTGAATTTCCGAACGTTCTACGTATGTATTCCCTCCCGACCAAGAAAGTTTCCCACGCCCAAGTTCCGTCAGTTCAAACATTTGTTGTCATTTAAGCGGTTATTGTATAAAGATCAGATTTTATTCCTGATACTGCGCCAGCGCAGGAGGAACACAACAATAAAAGTAGGCCTGATACGGAAACTCCATAAAGCAAAAACATACCAACAGATAAAAAACAAAACATTAGTTCAAACATTTCCAATAAGAAAAGAATGCATTTGACTAAGGTTTATTTAAAATCAACAAAATGAGTTCCACACCATTTGTATGTAGACCCTACCGTATTCAACATTCTATACTGATACAATTAATATTTCGCTCATATTTAGTTCCAACGATATAAAATCCAAATCTAATAAGAACAATTTAAACAATACTGTGAGCACATTAAATTATGACCATATTTAAATAATGTCCTTAAATGCCGCCAAAACATGAAACCGCTGTTTGTGTTGACAGATTGTTGCGCATGAATGAATGCCAGTTGAATTTTCTCTTGAAGCTGACAACCAAACGCGTTCCGGCTTCAAAGGTAATAAGTAATAATATATTCCGTAGTCGGCTTGTGGTTGGGTTGGCTCGACTTTTGTCCTGCGGCAAACATTCCAGCAGGGCTGCCCAAAAAACTATACACACCTATAATGCAAGAAACCCTGACGTCTTTTGAACAGCTGTCATTACACGAGCATAAAAACGCCGTTCTAAAAGAGTACTCACACATAAAAAAAAACTTCAATTTACAATGCTAATTTAATTCTTAATGTAAACAACGAATCTGCTTAGAATCATACCTGATATTTACAGATTCTCCGCGTCATCGTACGAGACAAACGCAAACCGGAATACATCCGATACGAGATCCGAATGCTTAAGTGATAGTGCAGTCACATCGCGCACAAACTCAAAACTCGCATTCAAATTGTTCGTCACAAACATCACAAAGCGTGACTATAAACAAAACTAAACAACCAGAACACTTCGCGCCTGGTGGGGGTACTGCACACTGCACTACTTGGGTATGTGCTGCCACCTCTTGCTTTTCGTTTTAACTTTGCGCGAGAACAGTTGGCTAAAAATATAATTCTCTATTAATTAGAGTCCTAAGCGAAATAAATTACATTAACAAATATTCCACAACTATTTACAACAATTACATTCTTTGTTTACATTAAGAATTTCTGGGGTTTTAAACATGTTAAGGTGCGGTACATTCAACTAGAAGAAAGAGTTTTGCTGGAGTAATATAAGACGTAACAATTGGCAATTTGCATGATTCGTGGTTCGTGGAGATTGATGCACGATTTTTTCAGATTTTGCCGATTTTTTCTGTCGGTGACCATAAACTTAATTTTTAAATGCCAACGTAGGAGGAATTCTGGCCGCAATTTTGATGTGTTTTTAAGCTAGCAATCTACCTTCTTCGTGGTTTGTAGAACATAAACCTCTTGGAAATGGGTAAGTTTGTCTGTGGGCGTTCTAACGTGTCGTTCTGTCACAAATTTTACACAACGTTTTAACGTATGTTCATCATATCCTTGTTGGATTGGATGTGTGCGACGATAGTGCACTTTGTTTTACTGCGTACATAGTAGTGAAATTACATTTATATGTCTACCTCCAGTCTTTCAAGTACTCTAACCACCAAACGAATGGTCATAACCTCAACTCGTATGATTCGTAATCACACTGTTAGCATTGCCAAATCCCTAATTAAGTTTTATACATTCTTAACACGTTTTGTTTATATAAGAATTAAGTTACTTAGAGGTTCATTTAAGCAGTCATAAACTATATTGAGGGGCATTGTTTGGCATGTGAAAATATCTGTAAGCAATTTTTGCTTGCAATGTTTATTTGAGGGAGTTACTTTGGGAAAAGTTATAAAATTAAGGTGACGCCTGATTCTTCAGTGACATGACTTTGATGGAATATGTATTTAGCTATTTTTAAGTCTTTACCAATACACAAACCTAAATGAAAAATTTAAAGACACATGACACAATTTTTCACAAATATCTTCACAAAGACACTTTAATCCTCTTCCAATATAACCTCAGAACCATAACAACCTTCAACCTCTAAACTGCTAGACGAAAAATGGCGACCAAATATAATGAATTATGAAGAAAGTTGGTGCAAGTGCTGCACTTACACTAGCGGGTGCCGAAGCTAACATTTCTCAACCTCGCCTATTTCAATTTCCCCATGCCTGATCTCTGGTTTGGTCACTTGGCTATCTAATTTGGACGTCCTTCTATTGTTTTCAGCCTTGTAGTGCCATCTGTAGGAAGCTGGCAACTCCGTACGTATTTGTTTTAGTGCCAGCCGAAAGAATGTGCACAGGGTATTTTCAGTGCAGCACACAAGTTATTGCTGCCTAATGGTTTGTGCTGCATATTTTTTTTTTGCTTGCCAAATTGTATGAAACAGTATTCTAAATGACTGGGGTTTTATTTTAGATTAATTAGAAAATTAATGAGAGTGATACACGTGGTTTTCCAAAGGAAACCTTTATTGACTCTGGCTCTGGAAGCAGACGACTCAGAAAAAGACCCAGATTATTTACCACCAAGGACAGGTAAACGCTAAATTACTATTGATACCGGGTAACATCTTGTTACTAAGTAAAAATACATAATTTTGAAAGTACAAATTTCTGTATTATTCCTTTTTTTTTTTTTACGATTTGCATAAAGTGTAAAAAAATATTTTTTTTGTAGATGCAGAATGTGAAACTGAGGGAATTAAAGATAGAAAATCTGAATCTGAATGTGAAATATGTTCAGGTTAGCCACTTCATTACCATCTACAATAAAACATGATGACGCACAACCGCAACGTCTTATTTTTGAAGAACACAGGAGTAACTGCTAATATTGACAGTTCCTCTACCCCATTTGATTACTTTGCACTTTTCCTTCCAGAATCAAGGATATAACATATGAAAACTGAAAGTAATAGGTATGCTGCTTCTGTCAGCAATAAACTTAGGAGAACAAAAGAACTGTAGCCCAACAGCTTGCTTTCTAAATGGAAACTGGTGAAATTGTATGATATTTATAATTTTTTGCTGTTATTTTTCATGTGTACCTAGTAAAAGAATGTGATCTCGAGCAGTAGGCCTATTGGTCAACAAATGGTTTTTTGTCTACTCCATTTCCAAACTATTTCTTTACCATTTTGTTAAATTTCCAACAGAAATACAACAATATGTATGTACTGAGAGGACACCCTGATTATGATCTGTGTACAAAATTAGACTATTCTTTGATCATCTTGCAAATACAATTTTTGATTTATTTGTTCCTTACTGTTATCTAACAATAGATGAACGCATGTGTGGGTTTCGTGGCTGAATACAGTTTCGTGTTTACATGGGAAATTAGCCACAAAAATACGAAACTGTACATTGTTGGTGACTCAACAGGCTATGTTCTGAAAATGGAGGTATATTGTGGAAAAGATCACAAGGATAATAGTGTTTTGTCACTCGTGCGGAGACTTTTGTCAGCTTATTTGGACAAAGGTTATGTGGCTTATATAGACATATTTTACTGTTTGCCATCCGTTAAGGATTTCTTATTTTATTTATTTTTATTTATTTTATTTTGCCTTCCATCGGGTAGGAACTGTAAGTACTTGTATGCCTAACAGGACACAGTTGTCAAGTGATGTTGTAAAATCAGAAATAAAGAGAGTTGTAGTGATTTACATGCTGCATGAACATTTATTGTGTTTGAAATGGAAAAGACACAGATGTTTTGACTCTTCAACTTGACATAAAAATACAACTTCCGAAGTTGATGTAAAGTCAAAGAATGAAAATATGCGAAAATTGAAGCCAAAAGTAAATTTATCGCAGTATCGCTTATTACCCATTCATCAGAAAACAACTGAAATGGTGGAAAAAGTTTTTTTTTACGCATGTTTCTAATGTCTGTAACAAATGCATTTCTCCTCTACAAAGAAGCAAGAAATGGACAGGATAAGAAAAATTTTCATATCGCTACATTTCTGCGAGAAATCTGTGAAACCTTCATAGCTAGAGGTAGCAAAACAGCCCAAAATGAAATTTGTCAACAAATTACCAGGTACAGACAAACTGGAAGACATATTCCTGCAAAAATTCCCACCACAGACAAGAAGGCAAATCCTACACCTGTTTGTAAAGTATGTTTTGAAAAAACTGAAGCATCGAGCAAGACTGGATAAATGGAAACAACTTGGTGGTGCTCCACTTGTCAGGTGTCTTGTGTTTGCCGAAATGCTTCCGTGACTTCCACACAAAGAAAATATTGTAAGCATAATGTGTTTTAGATAAAATCAGGTTGTTTTTTCTTCTTCTTCTTCTTCTTCTTCTTCTTGCAATTGGGCCTCAGCCCTGTGGCAAGGATTTGTTTAACCTACCTCTTCTCAATTTTCCGACCCCATCAACTTTTTCCTAAATTCCCTCGCTCGTGTCACCTCAACCACATCCCTCGCCAATTCGTTACAATCCTTCACCGTTTTCACCATCATAGTGTTTTTTCCTCTCTCTGTCCTCTTCCCCACCCTCTGTATCTTCCACTCATGATCACCCCTTCCCCTGAATATACCTCTGTGTATCTTGTCACCCAGTTGTGCCCACCCA
>PNEQ01005493.1:0-26185 GCA_003012365.1 Medauroidea extradentata
AACGACCATTAAAAAATGTGGCGGTGGTGTTATGCGATTTCTGTTATCACTCTGGGTACCATGTGAATATGAGCGAGGAGCCACGCACCATTTTCTGCTATACCCACAACTCAGAATCTGCCATAAATATTTTTATGCCCATGGGTATAGCAGAAGGTAACAGGAATTTAGGCATCGTGTGAGGCCGGCTTAAGTACCAGTCTGCAGAGCGCGCACACCTAGATCCTTTGTGATTGGTGCCTAAAAGATATGGCGGCTGAACCGAGCATCTAGGTACCAGACGCTGGCCTAGATCCTCCAGAACACCTACATGACCTATCTCACGCTCGCTGGTTAATGCGCTGTTTACATGATGAGTTACGCTCGGTTGATAACGTAACGGCATCTGGAGAGTTGTGATGTTTTAAGTGTGAATCAGATTTGTTTATAAGCTACTTACACTGGAAATAATAGTGTACATGTAATGGACTGTAAAATGTAAACGTCTTACGTGGGATAATTTTAAACGACTCTTGTTGAGTGACACACATGAATGGATTAACATGATTTTATAGTCTCTTTATTTTTCCACGTTTACTATTCACCGACTCATTTTATTTTTTTTTAAATGGTCACGCTATGGACGAGTAAGTATAGAAAAAAATTTACATTTGTTATATTCTACACCAAAAAAAATTTTGAAGATAATTTTTTTGAAAACCCCTTATAATGGCCGGGGGCTGCCTAAAATTTGGTCAAAAATATGCGGCGATTACACGAGTAAATACGTATCTGTCCGAAAACCAAAATATTTTGACACTTGTGTGTAATGTAAAACTGTACACATTTTTCTTATGTCCACGCAGAAACACGTAAAGTAAGTTTAATCAATTAAATTTTAAAACATAGAAACATCGCTATTGTTACTTTTTTCACCTTTTGGATTGTTTAGAGGGATTAAGACAAGTGACTACACTTGCAATCCTACCCTTAAATTAATGCCTGCATGTATACACACAAATTAAAGAAAAAAATCATGTAATAAAATTTAAACCATTATGTGTACACACAAGAAATCAATAAAAATACTCTTAAGATCAACACATTACCTATCACAACTCTGTAGAATGTTTACAGGTTATCATTCACAGAAAAACACTGTAGCTGATATTACTAACCCCAAATGATATTAGCTTACTAACCTCATAATTACAACTATTTGGCATGTATTTCAACTTTCAGCACTATGAAGCCTGCTTCTTTGGTATGGTAAATCTCATGAATTCATGAATGAAAGATCAGAATGATGGTTTGGCTTTGAAGCAAATTCTTGATAAAATCCTACCCATTTTTAAGTTATCTGTGACACATGTTACTATCTAAAGTTATAAAACTGATAGGTGATAGTCACACGATTGAAATGTTTTAAACATTTACTGTACTTGTAAAGTGTTATTGCAATTTTCCTCACTGATTTTAAATTAGTCTGCCAAATTGTAACAAATTACATGAAGTCTTCGATTTACGTCAGAGTTAGATTCCCGAAAACTGTGACACAAATTGAAACAACTTAAATTGAGTCAGACTAGCTGCCCACTGCCTACAGTCAAACATTATTCAGTTTCCGGCAGCATACGTGCCACAACACCATGAGTGTTTATCACCTATTAGCAGTGAAATAGACCAAATACTTATATGTGGTTCTTGATAAAGTGAGCACTTTTGAAGACTATCTTGTTAAAAATAATAATTAACAAATAATACTAATTATTACCTCAGATATTAGCTCTTCAATACAGTATAATCTATATAGTTTGATTGTTAATTTGTTTGCTTTGAGGTAAAATGCAGCAGGAAATTATAAACAATTTCATCAGGAAAAAGTAGCTAGTGTTTCAGAAGTGCTCACTTTATCCAGAGCCATCTATACCAGCTTTTGGGCAGAGTTATTTTACTAATCAGTTATTTTAGTACTGTACATTAAACAACAGAAATATTTAACAAGCAGTATAAACATATATCATGAGTAGAGGCAGTGATTTTTTGTGAAAAGAATTATGCAACATTTTGTTTCAGTGCTTCGCGTGCACATCTTCATCTCTGCTTCATGGTCAGTGATTGGCTGTTTTTAACTCTCAACTTATTTGGGATCTACCCGCAAATCGCAGACATGTGGTGTTGTAGTGAGGTTATTCTCATTGGCACAGTCAAATGAGTGACGCCTCTACACGAATAGACGCTGCCAATAACTACGTACCAAGAGCTGCAGATGTGAGCGTGAGGCATTGAAACAAAAAGTTGCAGAATTCTTTTCACTAAAAATCATTACCTCTAATCATAAGATATGAGTGTTATTTTCCTCCATTCATTAGACTGTGAGATGTTGTGGCATGTACAGACTGCACTTTTTTACCCTAAAAAATCATGAAAGTCCTACAAGGTGAAAAACTAGATGCTAATGTACAATGTGCCAAACAGTTTCGTGCAGGCATGGTAAATGTGTGTACCTACTGAGCAGCGAGTGATTGCTACTGCTGGCGCTGCTTCCTGCTTGCCTGGCAGAGAGGAAGGTAGGCCATCTGCTGACTTGTCGCCCTCCCTCCACTCCTAGCTCAAGCTAGGCAACATATGTGAACTGGTTGTGCAAAAGTTCATGTCAAATTGCATAGTGCTCTTAGAGCCTGACACAGTTCATTTTTGACTGCATTAACTAAGCACAGCGACATCTGTACTCTACCCATTCCAAGGCTGCAGCTTGAATCACTCTGCCTGTCCGCACACTTGAACGGCAAGCCTCCACGTGTTTCGAGACCTACCAGCTTTCAAATGTCACACCTTCTTATTTTCCTACAGGAATGGTACAGGTGGACAAAGAGATATGCAATATTACAAAGGATTTAAAAAAACAACTAATCATTTAAATCATCAAGTCTGAACAACAAGCACAGCACTACAGCATCAGAATAATTTCCTGCTGCAAAGACACTGTTAACTAACCAGCCAGTCAATGACTGAGAGCTTATCAGTGATAATGTTTATTTCTGCTGCAACTTTGGATTGGATAAAGTACAAATCTGTGTGGCTTGAAGTTTTCAAAGTCTTCTGTTCCGAAGGATTTGCACCACGGTCACAGTGTTCCGCAAAAATAAAGGAGCTTTTCTTAGTTAGCTTTTATGTTCCGAACCGTTTTTACAACAATAACCTTCAACACCTCCTCTCCTTTATCTAATCAGTTAGTTAAGTGCAACTTATGTTCAGTTGTCAAGACCACCTTTTACTGTTTACATACCATTTAAACTGTTGTGTTGTAAACTTGGCTGATGCCAATGAACAGCACCATAACTGTAAACACACAAATGCGGTGGTAAGTACTGCACAAGTGTACATATATTGCCAGATTAACAGCTACGACTGTCCCGCTCAGACATCTACTGTATTTCATTTATCAAAAGTCACTTAAAAACTTACAATTTATGTATAGTATCGTATAACACTGCTACAATTCACTGTATAATGTTTATACATTGTGCGAGAAAACTACACTTAAGGCCACGCTCCACTGTTTCTGCTGTTTTTTCAGAAATATTTTTTTCTTCTACGCTTCAACGAGAGCAGATATCACATATCTATTAAGGCTGTTTTGTTTAAAATGGCTTTTGCAGTTAAGGTAATTCTTTCAAGACAAGTAATTATATGGTTCAACCAACAAAAATGTAATTACATAGTTAAGTTATTAGCTAAAGCCATAGTGTTTACTGTCTTAAAAAATTAGCCAACATAGTAAAAACTATTTTAAACAAAACTGCCAAACAGAATTGTGATGTCTGCTCTCGTTTAAGCTTAAAAATTAACTACAGCGAAATTAGTAGAAACCAGGGAGCATGGCATTAAAATCTGTCACAAAACATAAGATTAAGTAGTGAAACACTTCACTTATGTCAACAGAATCTGTATCAAAATATTGCAAAACTTCCATGTTCTATTTTATTTTTATAACTAAATTTCAATATAAACTTGGATATTTAAAAGTAATTTTATAAAGAAAAAATCCTAAATTGCAAAGAACTGATACTTGTACTACAAACACAAAGAATAGTGTGATGAAGTTTACAGTGGCACGCCTAAAACTCTGTCCACACAGTGACTGATAGGCCATGGTTTGCTATACAGAGAGAAAGGGAAATATACTGTCTCATGCTAACCTATGTGGGCGTGAGCGAGTGGTAAGCAGGCAGTTTTCGTCATAGTGTAACTACGATAAGATAATCAACAAGACAAATGCATCACCCTAACTACCCACAAAAAACAAAACGTAAAACTAATGTTCAGTCATCAATATATGCATGGTGATTTGGTTATACCTAAGAGAGCCAAAGAGGCGCGGGGAACATCACAAACGACATTATTCTGAATTGATTACTATTTTAATTTAAACATGGGTACTCAAACAAAGGCAAAGATAATCCAAAATGACATAAATTCCGAACTTACTGTATCTAAATAAAGCTTCTCTGAAGATGGACAGAGAACAGAACAGAAAAAATAGAACTAAATCATTTGCAAATTGCTAAATGTAAAAATTCAAGTGTGTCAAACATTCACTTAGCATTCTATGTGAACCAGATGCATTTGAATGAAAAATTACTTAACTCTTCAATAAAATAATTACATTTAATACATTTGTAAAAATGAAGAACACTCGCTGTATATTCCATGACTTACCAACAAAGACTACTGCAAAGTCTGCAAAGAATCATTACTTATTTTTTGAAACTTTAGAAAAAACGTTTAAGTCTTATGAACCTCGCTTTGCATAAAAACCTGAATATCTGTCAAAAATGTTTGATACACAAAAATACATAAACAAATTAATACGAAAACAGTATCGCAGCAAGAATTTTTTATTAAAATATGTGAAAAAGGAATTTTTTCTAACTCTTTTAAATTCAATCACAAGCTTTATATAGTATATTCAAAATTTAAAACAATTAACTACTTGTAATTCAAGAAAGAAAAAAAAAGATACAGAAACCATAGAACATAATTTGTCAAACATCACAACACAATACACATTTTTGCATCAACTTTAGGTCCACACCTGCAGATCTACTTCATGGTCAGTGATTGGATGTTTTAATTCTCAGTGTCTTGGGGTTCTATCTACAAACCATAGATACATGGTGTTGCAGTTAACCTTGTTCTGATTAGCACAGTCAAATGAGAGACGTCTCTGCTCGAATGCAAGCTGGCAATAACAAAGACAGAATTACAGGTGTGCACGTAAGGCATTGAAACAAGATGATGCAAAACCCTTTTCATGAAAACTTCTGTTCCCTAACAATGAAACATCTTGCAGAGTAGAAAAATTAACAAACTATACATGATAATGTAACACTTCATTAGGGATGTTGCGACAATTCTGATATGATACTGGAATCGATACTTTCCTTTTGATACAGGATATTTTAAAATCAATACATACTTATGTTTTGATACTTGACCAGTATCATATTAGTAAATGATTTAATAGCACTAATTTTTAGGCACCTTTTTTTCGATATTACATCTAGCTACTGTATTAATTCCAAACACATTTAATCAAACTGCTCTAAAAACTTTTTTATATTTTCATTCACGAAATAATAATTTTGAAGGCAGGCTTTGTTTGTCACAATGTCCTCTTATTAGAATGATGTTGAAATAAATGCTGCACTCTGTAATTTTTCAAAGAAAGCAGCAGATAAAAAAAGAAAACTGTAGACACATTAAAAAGATCTAATTATTGTGCTATTCAAGATAATATTTTGGAGCTATGAAAATAGAACACTAACAAATCCAGTCTTAAAAAGAAATAATGCTGACACATGAAACTTACTTAAACATATACTGCTGAAAATACTATATTCTTTATAGGTCACTATGAAAGAAGGAAACATTATTTCAATGAATTGAGACAGTAAGTTTTAATTTGAAAACAATATTTAAACACAATATGAAAAGCATAAAATGTTTTACTTGCAATATTTTTACTGGTACTGATAAGATACCAGTATCGATACTTTTCTTGTGATACCAGGCTTAAAAGCTTATCTATACCATTCTTTTGATTCCAGGTTTGATCCCAGTATTGATACTTGTATGGTATATGTAGCAACATACCAACCACTCATCATGATAATGCTAATAAAAGTTACTGACAAACTTGTTTAGGAAAATGACACAAGAACAATTATAGTGGAAAACAGTGCCTACTTTATTATGCAAACAAAACCATTTGACTTATATTCAGGAGGTTTGATTTCCACTTTCAGCCTTCCTGATTTTGATTTTCCAGGGTTTTCTGAAAACTCTAGGCAAATACTGGGGCCCAGATCAATTTCTGCCAAATTCCTTCCCCCATTTCCAGTATTCTCCTACCAAGAACTTGGGCATTTTTGGAGCACTAAAACACCAAATAAGTAAATATTACACCATCAAAATAAAACATCCGTTCATGCTGGAACTTCTTAAGGTCCATAACAGGTATAACTCAAAAATCATTTGTCTAAAAAGAAGGTACATAGTATATGCTACATCAAATACATCTTTTGTTTCTAAGAACTTTTATAAAGAGCAGTAGGTACACATTTATCACTCACACAATATTAAACAAGTTCTAAAATACATTTAACAAAAGAAATTTACATTCTATAAAACTGAAAGTATTTTTCTTTCCAATTTACTAAAAATTATGTAGCATGTGGAAAAACAAATAAGAACTCACACATTTGAACAAATTGTACATGTACTCACAAAGATAGGTCACTTAAAGTTTTTTTAATAATTCTTCCAAAAGATCATTTTTCCTTTTCAACTGTTTATAAATAGCTTCTTTAAGCCTAAGTTTCTTCAGTTCAATGTTCCTTTTCTCTTGCAGTCTTGCTTCCCTCTGCTCTACCAAACTTTTTCTCAACAGACGTATTTCATAAATGACACTTTTTAGTTTTGCAGGTGGTTCTCGCTTCTCTATGTCCTCAGCTTGGTATGTATACGATTTGGAGGTATTTCCATTTGACAACACACTAGTATCACCACCACCAGTAAGATTTTCTTCTATCTGCGATACATGTTCCAAATACTCACTGGAACAAAAAAAAAAAAAAAAAAAAAAAACCAGAATTATAAAATGACTAATATGGTATGAGAGGCACGTGTTAGCAAGTCTTAAGTGCTCCCACAAACTTGACATTAGAAGAATTTTAATAAAGCCTTCCACAGAATGAAAAACCACAATGCAATCTCCAACTTTCTACTGTATGGTCCTACACCACACATACAAATTTGAGCACGAATAAAAGCGTTAACTTCTACAGAAAAACAGCCACCTATACATATTAAGAAACATTTTATACGTTACACATAATATGGAAATTAAACTAATTTATACAAATTATACGCTGTATTACAGCATTACAATACAATACAAATGAGGTTTTATACTTCTTTCCTTTTATCTTGAAGTGTGAATATTAATTTCAACCACTGTTATGCGTGAAAGAAATTTAGGAAAACTATTGGGCAGGAAGATTCGATGTCGGGAATAACAAGGACCACAAGTTAAAAATCTACATCAGTTAAGTGATTTGCAGAGTTTTTAATAGTTACATTTAAACTGATACTACAGCATATCACAATACTTAACATATTAGTCTGAATTTATTTTAACCCTTAGGTACCCTGACAGGGGAAGTTGTTTTTGCTCGACCAGACTAAGTTAGTATTGCCGTGGCAATTTTAATTTCCTCTCAGGTATTTCAATTTTCAGAGACCTGAAACATACATTGATGCCGTGTCCGGTGAGAGTGAAGTAGGAATAGAGCTGTGTCGGAATGCTCTGGGTGCCACCCAGTTAAGCGTGTAGCCGGGAACACGAGGCTCGATGGGTCGTGGTCTGTTCATGCCCTTCTCACACCTGGCGAGTAGAAACAGCTGCGGATCAGGAAAAGCAGGGAGGATCTGGAGAAAACTACACCTTACATGGACACTTATGGGGCTGTCCACACCCCCATACCCCAGGGCCTTAAGCGAGCCAGTTCCAAATGGCGAAACAAAGTAAAACACTGGGCCGGATAGTTGCACACGCGCGTTATGTTTCTCGCTGGACGAATCAGAGTCCCGAAGCACACCACGTCTCTCTCGTTCGTCGTGGCCGCTGCTTCCAGACTGCCTTCTTCACGAACTGGTAGAGGGAGGGGCAGCGAAGCCATGTGTCCTGCACTGGCAGATGGCCGGGATGGCAGGTGTTGCACGTCGGTGTCAAGTTCACACACGCCCTGCCGCCGTCACTGATCCGCCACACACACTCAAGTACCACACATCTGCCATTACCAACTAGCGCACACCTGCCACTGACACACTCTGTGAACACCTGCCGCGACCAGACGCAACTCCACCTGGCCTGTGGCCTGGTACGACGACATACGCCCCCCTCCTGAAGACGACTAGTCATGGCGGGTGTGTGCATTTGCTATGTAATTTGCTGCCGGTGTCGTTCCTGACGACTGAACACTAGTGTCTACTGTGGGTCGAAGTCTCCGGCGTCATCACCTAAGTCGTCAGATGGAGCACAGCAGGTCTGCTGTTTCTGTGTGGGCGAGGTTGTAGGTCACCCTTCGGTGTCTGTTGGTATGGGTCGAGGGAGTAAACATTGGGGTGCCGGCCGTCGGTAACACCAGCATACCCTGGGATGTTGTGGTCTTTCCGTCCTCACGTTCTGCCACTGGCGTCTATACCGTAGGCGCCGATGATTGAGGGCCACCAGCCATGCCCCATTCCGGAAAGTGGCGAACACAAGGACGAAACCAGGCAGGTGCTCGGCGTCTACTTTCCGTTCGTTCCTCGGTTCTGGGTTGACCCCTTCCTTCTGCTGGCCATTTGTGCTAGGCTCGGACGAGTGTAACTGGGGTTGCCTGCTGCGTCGGCATCGTGGTTGGCATCGAGGCGACTCTTCTGGTACCTCGATGCGTGTGGTAAAAGTCGTACTCTCCAGTGGCACATCCAGTTCCCACACTTCCCGGACGATGGGTTGGAGTCTCGGCTCATCCTCATCAGGCATGGTCACTATTGGTTCGGCTTCCTGCGGCGGTGTTAGGACACCAGGCGTCGACGGGAGAAGTAACGCCAGCCCCGGAGTCTCGTCACATCTGCTTTGCAAGTGTATATCATTCTCCTCTTGGAGTGGTGTCTCAGTTTGTGGGTGTAAGGTGTCCTCCGGTGGGGCCTGTGTCACACCCTCTGTATCTGTCTCCTCGTCAGCCGTAGTTCGTCTCAATGGATCTTTTGGAGGCGCCTGTCCCCATCTCGGACCAGGTAGACGTGTTGTCCTAGGCGTTTTCGCACTGTGTGGGGTCCTGTCCAGCGAGGTGCTAGTCCTGCACAGAAGTTTCGTGTGCCGGCCGACAATGGATGGTTCCGAGCATATACCAGTGTCCCTACCTCCAAAGGGGCGCAGGCGGGTTTTCCGACACTGGCAGAATTTTTCGCACATACACCTCTTGGTGTTGGCGGGCAGCAGTGAGTTCGGCGTCTCGGCGCTCGCCCCATTCCTATGCATCCTGAGGGACCTCTGGCCTGGGTTCTCCTGGAAGCGGTAGATTGCGCCCCTGCACGAGGATTGCCGGTGCCTGCCCTGTGGTGGCGTTCACACGAAGTCTGAGGCAGAACAGAGCCTCGCCCAGATGCTGGTTCCATTGTTAGTGATCTCCAACACGCAAGCGGAGTTGGACCTTCAGCTCCTGGTTCCGCCTCTCTGTTGGATTAGCAAAAGGGTGGTATACCGGTGTCGTATGGTGCTCCAGTTGTAGTTCACGGCACCACCTCCTCCACTGCCTACTGAGAAACTGTGAACCATTATCTGTTAGAAGTGTTCGGGGGTACGCCCAACGTGCAAAAAATTCCTTCAGGAGCACTTTTGTAATTGTCTGACTACGGGTGTTCGTTAGTGGATACGTCTCCACCCAGCGAGAGAACATGTCAGTTACCACTAATATGAAACGATATCCCTTGGTGGTGCGCGGGTACGGTCCCATCAAGTCCAATGCTACAGCTTCAAAGGGAGTAGTGGGAAGATGGGGGGGATTGTTGTTCTGTCCCATCTGCTCTCCGTGCCTTTTTCCGCTGGCAGTCCTGCCAGCCTCGTACATAATCCCGCACATCCACTCTGAGTCCAGGCCAGTGGAAATACTGCATTACATTCTGCACTGTCTGATCTATCCCAGGATGCCCTGCTAGTGTATCACTGTGTGCGAAGTTCAAGACTGTCTCTCTCGCCTCGGGGTGCCACAAACACTTCCCATGCCGTCTCCACACCTGGCGGCCTCCTTTCTAGCACTTGATCACTTACTCGAATACGCTCCATATTACCCTCGGCGCACTTGGCTACTAAGCACAAAGCTGTAGGAGATGTTTTTTGTGTGTTAAGGACATGATTATTCACAGCAGACCAGGTAGTCGGTCTAGACGAATGCGTGATCGCCTGGAGTGAGGCGTGTTCCTTTGTTTCGACTTTCCTCTGCTGAGTTGAGAGATGCTCAGGAGGAAACATCACTGCCACGTCATGGTCGTCCATGATGGTTTGAGCCGGGTTTGGATCCCGTGACAAGTGATCGGGAAATTCATTGTCAACTCTGCTGACATGCTCAGTCGTAAAATCAAACGACTGTAGAAACAGTTCCCAGCCGATGAGTTTACCCTCCTTCCCTGCATTGTGTCCAGCCACGTCAGACACTTGTTGTCCGTCCATAACGTGAACGGTCTTCCTTCTAGGTGAGGGCGGTACTTACAAAGAGCCCAAACTACAGCTAGGTACTCACGCTCATTGCTGTGGTAGCGATGTTCTGCTTCTCCGAACTTGGCACTACTGTAGTTAATAATGAGTCTTGACCCGTCGTCAGCTAGCTGGTATAGGACGGCGCCAGAACCTTCCGTGCTGGCATCTGTCTGGACGTATAGGCGCTTCTCAGGGTTGATGCGAGACAAGGCATGACACTGGATGAACTGCGATTTCAATTCTTCAAATGCCTTCTGAGCACGTTCGTTGCAGGCATATTTTCTTTTTACAGACAACAAGTCAGTGAGAGGGACGGCGATTGTGGCGAAGTGCTGTATGCAGTTCCTCAACCAGTTCATTAATCCAATGAACTATTGCATTTGTTTCCTGGTCGTCGGAAATGTGCTGTTGGCAATTTTGTCCTAGGTGTTCGGAATGGGCGTAGTTACCATCCGGCCGGATCACATGCCCCAGGAAGTCGACGGAGGTTCTACCGATGTGGCACTTCTGGGGGGAGACGACAAGTTGGTACACTGCCAGTCGTTCTAATACTAAACTCAGACGGCGTATATGGTCCTACCATGTCCGGGACCAGACGATGACGTCGTCGAGGTACGCTACGACAAACTCCCCAATGTACCCCTCCAGCACCTGCGTCATCATGTACTGGAAGGTTAAGGGAACGCACTTTAGCCCGAATGGCATCATCCGAAACTGAAAGCGGCGTCCATCTGGTGTCGTAAAGGCTGTCTTCTCACAGTCTTCTGGACATATCGGTACTTGCCAATAACCTGACTTTAAGTCTAACGTCGAGAACACTCAGCCATCACCCAGTCCTGCCAAGGCCTCATCAACACTGATCCGCGGTGGAGGCGCACTCTCTGTCACCAGGTTCAGCAGACGGAAATCAGCACAAAAGCGGAGTGTCCAATCCTTCTTCGGCACGAGTACAGCGCGGGCATTATATCGACTGTTGGACGGTTCAATTACACCCTCCTTTAGCGTCTCGGCGACTTGCTCCCGGATGACCCATTGTTCATGCGTCCCGTAGCCTCTGCGACCAATGTAGACTGGGTCTGGGTTAGGTGTCAGTATGGGGTGCTCAGCTGCTATGGTTGTCTGAAGTAGGTCGGAGAAAGCAAAGACATCTTTCCGTTCATCCAAGAGAGCTTGTATCGCTGTCCTGTATTTGGCTGGGACCTTGTTGTCCAGGTCGCCCAGGTGAATTGTGTGTTGGTTGGTATTCGGCCGCCAGTTGACAGCATACACTGTCCGTCGTTCCCCGGCTCCCACGTGTACCCTCTTCGCCGCGACCTCTATCACTGCTGCTTGTTGCTGCAGCCATGGTTGCCCCAGAACGACGGGCTCTCGTGGGCCGTCCATGACCAAGGCTTCAACTTGAGACTGTGAAGTGTTCAGCCACTTCCCCATCTTGTTTAAATATTTATACAGTGTTTTTATTTTCTTATTTAAATTTACATGTAAATCTTTCTTAACAGGCTATATGCATTTTCAGAGGTGAGTTTGTCCGGTGTCCGGTGTGATGCAACAGAATTCAATAACCTAGTAATTGGGGAAATGTTAATTTAAATTCATCTTTTCAAAATTTTAATATTAAAATAGTCAAGGAATTTTAAAGTAGTCATTTGATTATCTTCCTGGCTTGTTTGGTTTCAAATTGACCACAGTAAAATTTTAATTATTTTTGATGATATAACATTTTCTTGTATTTTGACTAATTTTTGAGTTTTGGCAATTTTAGCATATTATTAAATTTTCCCTGGTGAAGTGAGTAACTTCAGGTGTTGCAAGCTTCTCCAGGCTGTAGGATTTCTGGCGCCGACGTTGTGGTTGATCACTTGCTTCATGGAATTCTCTCCATGACGTAGGTTATTGACACACGTAGGTCAGCCATCACAGGGGGTTGCTTAGGGTATTGCGCCGCGAAAGTAGTTCTGCTGTTGCGCACCTTTTGTCCCCAATTATTATATTTGTGTGGATAAATAATTTTATTTCAATGTAAAAACTATATATTCAAATTTTGGAATCCTTTGTTATATGTTTAAGTGTCATTTTACTGCTTTTGGGAGAATTGGAGTCTGTTGTATCACTCCGCCGAGGGATACCTTAGCTACCATGAGCGTCCATGATTTAACAGTCATGCAGGGATGGCGCGAGAGGAAGGACGTGTGTTGGGCAGATGGGGGAGAAAGCCTCGAGTCCGTTGGCGTGACTAAAAGGGACATAGACTTTTCTTTTCTCTTCTCTGCCTTATCACAGGCAGTAGTGAGGTGATGGGTGTTGCAGGTGTACGAACAGGAAAACAGGTCCGAGTTTATTCGTGATAGATATTCCTTTCTTTTTTCGTCAGTTTGTTTCTTTTTTTTACTAAGTTAGTAACTGGGTAGAACTTGACCCATACGACAAGTCGGACGGAAGAATCATGGTAGCTAAGCGTCTGTCAAAAAGTGAATTTAAATGCAAATTGCAATACTGAACGATACCGCATATTATGAAATGTAATGCACCTATAGAAATAAATATACTACTGACGAATCTTGAGTGTCTCACTTCAAGTTAAAACCTGGCTGATGGTGCTGAAAAACTAATCAAACTGAGCTATCCGGCGCACTTCACCACATAACCTCAACACCCACTACAGTGACTACAACAACAGACAGATCTATACAACACACAGACGCAGACGCGTCACAAGACGTCTGGTCGCGTATCCTGATCGTCAGGTCGGTTACGCCCTGTGTGGCACTGTGCTTCCCTCTGGTGGCCAGCTGTAGCATGCAAGGTCCAGGTCGGATCTGTGATGGATTAACGAGTATGGATGCGACGAACGTATGGCTGGCAGCAGTATCAACTAATGCAGCAGTTGGTTGGTTTGTTGACTTCGATCGGGATGCGGAGTAACTGATCCTCCTCGACTGTTAATTGTCCCAAAAAAAGCTGTGAGTCTGTGTTGGTTGTGATCAGGTGTGTCTGGCGATTGTCAGCGGGGAGGTCAGCAGCTGGCCTGCCTCCCCGCCTTAGGTATTTCCCGACGGCTGGCATGTGGCATTCCTAACAGGGCAGTCCCGGTGCCAGTGAAACGTGTTCGCTGGGCAGGTGTGGCACTGTGGCTGTCGAATGTCCTGTTGCGAGAGTTGTCGGACAGACGCAGGGTCGGCCGGCCGCGGCGCCTCAATCGCGAGTTGTTGTCTTCGGCCTGTTGGTGTGCTGCTATCGCACATATTTCTAGTGGTGGGGGCCTCCTTGTCCGCCCGTCCTAGTGTCTGTAATGGACGTCCCCTCAGCCGATTGACGGCCCTGTCTGCGACAACTGCTCGACGAACGTATCCCTCCGGGCCGGGATGGCAGGTGTCGCACGTCGGTGTCAAGTTCACACATGCCCTGCCGCCGTCACTGATCCGCCACACACACTCAAGAACCGCACATCTGCCCTTACCAACCAGCGCACACCTGCCACTGACACACTCTGCGAACACCTGCCGCGACCAGGTGCAACTCCACCTGGCCTGTGGCCTGGTACGACGACAGTTTCAAAATGAAAGGCATTCAAATATTTAATATTTTATAGCCTATCACTTTCATTTACATTTAAAGTGAAATATGTGGTTGCTTTAAAATACTACTTACTAAATTAACTGTGAAACTATCTGGCAAAGGCTTGAAATATTAGCAAATAAACTTCTTTCCGGAATTCTAAGGAAGAGTACAAATTATGCATATTGTATAAGATTTTTGTATAAATAAACAATGCACAAACGTAAGTCAATTCAACATTTTTTTTTATCGTCTTACATATTCCGAGTGTTATATGCTTTCATGCTATGTATTTGCAATTTCAAGATTTTCACATATTTTGCAAATAATAGTATGTATGTAGTTCGCTTAATAGCATTTTCTGTTGGATATGTTTGTCTTCCAGACAAATTTTCAACATTGAAAAAATAAAGCATTACCAATAATTTTAAGGACATTAATATTGTTACACATAATTTTTGAGGATATTTAAAGTTTAGGATTTTTTTTTTTCTTAAAATCAGTACATCACCAAGAGCAGTTGGTAGCAGGAACTTGTGCAGCATAATTAGGAGTTAGCTTGTGGGTTTTTTTTTTTTGTGTTAACACTGAACCTCAGCATACTCCAGGGATCATTGGCAGTGGCACGAGCCAAGCAGCACTTTTCTCGCTGAAGTTAGTAGCTGTTCACATGCATGGAGAAAGCGATAGAGCAGTCACTGTGGCACGAAATTAGCACGAGGTGCAGATGGTGGTCTGGCACAGCAGTCAGCTGGAATATGAGGGGAAGCAACAGATAGAGGGTGGAAGGAGGAAGGATAGTGTGCATGTAAGACAGAGGGAGGAGAACTGCTGTGCTTGGAGATAGACTGGTGAGCGAGGAGTAAGGAGGGTGGTTGGTCACGAGGGGTCATGTGATTTCGAGCCGCAACAGCTGGCGTGGATGCGTAGACATATGGAAGACAAAAGGTGCATGCAGGAAGGTTGTGGGCAAGCTGCCAAGCAGAGGAGACATGACTTTCGAGGGAGCTGTGCGTGGACGGGCCCGGGGTAGGCTCGACTTGATGTGACGTCGCAATGTAGCCAGATAAGTCAAATTAATTTTTATTCTCTTTCCTTTGGTAGTTATTTTTGTTAACCTCGTAGTTTAGGAAGTGCGTAGGCATTTTTTCTGGTAGAACAATGGCGTGGTGAGTCACGCAGAGGGAGTTGTTGAGTAGATTTGCAGGTTAGAGTATGGTAGCTGTTAGCAGCGATGTAAGTTAAAGGATGCCCATGTAGATATTAGCATAACGTTACCAGGTGTAGTAGGTTTTTCTTTTAAATTACTTGTAGTACAGTCAGACTCTATTTTATTGTTATGATTTTGACGATAGGGCTAGCCGCGATTGCCTGTCATCCACTTGTAGGGCATGGCCGGTATTATGATAGGTGGTTAAAGAGACATGGGAAGTATTTTGTCAAATAATTTTCCCAATTTACTTTTATTTTTTTTATGAAAGGAAAAAATTTAACAAATCTGCGGGAACACGAGCCTTAGAACTAGAATTATTGTATCCTTAATGTATAGATGCATCCTAACTGTGTTGAATGAGCCATCACGAAAATACTTTTTTTTTTGCATTTGTTGTTGTCAACTGTTCACTTCAATGACGAGGAACTGTTCATAAGATTCTCGCTTATTTTACATGTGTACGTTTTTGTTATTCATTTCTTTTCTGGTAATATGTCAAGATGGTTATCTTAAACAGTCGGTTTGATTTCTCTAGTCTTTCTGATCCAGGTCATGTGTGTGGTAATTCTGTAAAAGTAGAGTAGCATGATGCGTAGTGTAGTTGAGTACCTTGTAGCATGTTAAGTAAATCGCAGGAGCACCACCCCAGCATTAAAAACATCACTTGTTGATCCAGGTACCAGTGTCTCTACCTGCAGTACGTTCCCTGTTTGTGTGTTTGGTTTCTTTGTTTAATGAAGGCCCAGGTCATAGCAAACGCTTCTTGTTTCCTGTCAGTATTAAACTACTTATTATTCATTTGTGATGTTTTGTGAGAGAACAATATGAATAGTACACCTATGCCTTTTTTACTTGAAGATCTTATTTCCTGATCATTACTAACTACATAATAAGTTATATGGATGCACCAATAAAAATAGTCTACAAAGAAAGTCTCATTTTCTCTTGTTCGAACAGATACCTAATTAATTTCTCGATTTCATATCCCACAGATTGTACTCTTAATAGTCTCAATGCATTTGCATTTTTTTTCTCCCCACTCTTCCTCCATGATGGTCTTTTCCAAAGAAAATGTGCCTTCACATTCTTTGGTAATATTTTGCTATGGTGTCATAGTACTACTACCATAATTCAAAATATTTATTTGTGATACATGCAGAAAAACAATATCAGAACGAAAAATTTAAGAAATTTAGATGTAAATATTTTCTGAAAAAGATGCTTCCAGACACACTCAGACTTGGGAGCTGCAATGTAAGCCAGAGTAAGAGGCAGGGATACTAGGTAGCTCTTACTGTGTGCAAATTAACAAAAACCTAACACAAACATACAGGAGTAAAATATTTGATTATTGCACTAGAAAAAATAATAAAGCTTGCATACACTATAAAGCCAGTATTAAAACTGTGGCAGATATATGGAATTTACAACAGTATGATACAAATAATAGCTACCTGCATATATTGTTCAAATGCCAGCTTTGTGGATGTTGGGTGTGAGGAAGGGGGGTGGGGTGTGAGGAAGGGGAGATGCTAGGAAGGGGAGGTGCGAGGAAGGGTGTGGCAAGACGGTGAGTCAGCCAAAGGTATTGGTAGCATGTTGACACACACACTATACACATAAGACGAGTTTAATAGTACACTGCTGCACCTGTTACATGGCTTCAAATGAAAAATGGATCTGCACCAGGTCCTCGTAACTGGTGTGTGGACAGTATATACTGTACTACCACTTTTTCCAGTTAATACTCACACTGCACAATCACACTGACAAAGGCCAATACAAATACAACTGCTCGTTTAAATTCCTGATACAGTACTCGTATTTATTACTATAATTAAAAACCACTTACCTGTATGACATTTCCTGAGTTTCAACATCACTGTCATTAATGACTTCCTCGTGCATAACAACATCATCATCTGGCAGCTCTGTCACAACAGAAGCATACAAATCGTCATGCCGCTTGTGAATCTCCATCATTTCCCTAGGCAAACAAAAAAATTTCTTTTATACTTTAATAGTAAATACCACTTAAGAACTGTTAGTACTTAGAATTTACCACTAAATTTTTATAAACTTAAAAAAAAAAAAATATTTTCCACTCCAGGAAGACCACTCCCGGCTGTAAAGAAAATAAACAAGAAATCAAGATACAAGCAAAATATAATCACAAAGGTGTTTAGAAATTCAGGTAGGCCTACGGTTGTAATACATCAGATCAGCTTGTTAATTGGTTGCGTAGCTGCCTTAATTTTACTGGCATGGTTTACAATGACTGCAAGTAATAAAATAATAATTTGCCTACATGTGTTTACATTATAACAAACAAGGTAATATTATTTTAAAAACTTACATGTATGTTAATGAAATAAAATTACCCCATAATGAAGATGGACACCCACTAGGGTTCCACACGTTTTCTCAGCTGGTTTTAACAGGCAGTGGTTAGAGCAGTGGACAGAACACTAGCCGCCTATGAAGGCGATACTGCTTTGATTCCCGGGGAAAGGGAGGATTTTGCATGTGGGAATCACGCCGAACAGAGCCATTGGTCAGCTGAGTTTCTTCAGTATCTCCCATCCCCCCGGCATTCTGGTGCTACTCCATTATTACTTCACATCACCCCTCATCGGCACTAAAGATATACCGGTAGATGTGTTAAATAATAAGTTAAATCTTTTCACTTAATGTCTAAATCGATTTAACAATTTATTTTCAAGTAGCTTGTTCTGATAGTCAATTGCCTAGCAACACTGTGTGCCACATTCACACAGGACAAGATTTTATTCTTATTAGAACATACTTCCAACTTAACACTATTGCTACAGCTTTGTGCTCTGTGTACTTTTTTGACTTGCAACAACCACCTATTACGGGTATGTAGGTACCCAAGCGTCCATTACATATTGTATGATGCAATCATAGTGTTTAATTTTCAGTAGTCTAATAGTCTATTTGTTGGAGTGTGAAAAACATATTTTGTCATTTTGGTATGAACAGCAGTTATATTTAATGTCTTAGGTTGGCAATACAGTGAATTGGGTTATTTTGTTTAGGTTGGCTATCCTGCCAAAGTGTATCGTTTGTGTTTTTGTCTGAAGCAATGTTCGTTCAGTTGGAATGTAACATTCGTGGAGTAAAGATGTATTGTTGGAGCAAATCAGTTGTATTTTTACATGCCCAGTTGCCCTATATTACAACACTATTTCCTATCAACTATTCAAATGCAGCATGACCTGCAGAAGACTATTTTACAGTAGTAAAATTACAACTACATCCTCACACGCACCCATACCATGAGCGTGCCACCCACACCAGCTGAACGAAACATCAGAGATCTCTGCTACATATCACATTAGCCATACCATGCTGATACATGGCTAATGATTTTTAACATTAGCACAATTTTTACTGGCAGACATTGACGCTGGACTGTCTCCTGCATGTAGGGCAATGGTATCATTTATGATACTTGAGTTAAATTTGCCAATAAAGGCCTATTCACAATTGCAATGTTTGTGTGTCCTAGTACAAGAATAGTGCTGATTGGCGCACGTGACTCTGTGTAGTCACATCAACGTCCGAAACTACAGCAGGACAAGCTTGGTCCTAAGACAAGTATTCATTGAATCTTAACTTTTGTCTGAAGTTGTGTCCTGTCCTAAGATATAAGAAAATTTAAACTATTTTCGCGGGCATTTGTAACTAAGTTAGGTATAAAATTGATAACATGTTACGGTAAGCTCAGAAAAAATAGGTTTAAATCTATAGGAGCTGGACAAAATATTAATTAATCACAACTTCGGACCAGCTTCGGACATAGTACAGAAATTGTGAACAGCAAGGGCGAATCTAACCTCAAAATTCAGACACGTCCACATCCACAGTCATATCTATGGACACTGCCATACGTAGATAGGCCTTAACACTACTATCTGAATCCTTTGTAGGCTACAAGAAAAAGGTGAATGACTGAAAACCTATCCCAACTTAAAAGTACAACTAATGAAGAAATACTCTTTGAAAGAAATATTAAATGTGTTTTCAGCAATCTGAACATAGTAAACACAAAAGGTTACGTAAAACAGTGGTTATCAAACAATAGTTTGCTGTAATTACTCAGCAAATTATGTATCATGTATTTTATGCTTTAATATGACCTAGGCCTACACATAATTAAAAGGTTTTTAAATACTTCCATTTATTTAATTTTTAAATTTTAAATCTGATTGTAAGCTTTCTTCAGAATATAACATTCTCAATAAGTTGTTAAAAAGTTTTTTCTATATTTTGTGAACTGCACAGAAGCAAATCCAGTTAGATTGCTCTACTTTATGTTGGCAGTGTGCACCAAGTGATCAGAGGAAAATTTCAGCCTGAAAACTATGGCTTGTAGCTATATAAAAAAAATTGGCCTAAGCCTAGGCTACTATTACCTCAGAAATAAAATATGTCCCATAAGATATGCATGACAGTTACCAAGAAATAAAAAGAATCTCAAAACTAATTTTTTAATAAGCTTTGGATATTTACTTGAAAAACGGAATCCTCTTAGTTCGTCCTGTTAACTCTGTCCTGGACAAATACTTCTTGAATGCTCGATCCAAACTCTTCCACTTGTTCTCGACTTGCACGTAGTTATAAGAGTAACCTCGTTTGGCTAGTTCCGTTGCTATCATGTTCCACATCATCTTGTGGTTCTTCAACTTACCATTCTCCACCAGCCGCTTCTTTTCATCATATTCAGAAATCAATATCCTAGTAGCTGGATGATCCCAAACAGCTTTATCTTCAACTTTTAGGTCTAGTCCTCCATTGGACTGCACCACAAACTTAACAGGTTTACCCGAGGGTAAAGCTATAAGATGCAATTCTTCTGAATCTTTAGCAACAACATGATCTGATTCGGCTGAAAAAAAAAAAAAAAAAAACACTTCCAGTAGCGATCTTACAAAAATACTCCATCTGACATCTTACAAGCAACTTTAACACACTGTCATTGGTGCATAGAAAACTGAAAAAGAGTTGATTCACACAAGGTGAAAAGGATGAGTGCCAAAGGGTGGAAAATAGTGACAGAAAGAAAGATGATAGATTCAGAACAAACGAGAATACTTGGCTAATTGTAGGAGATTCTGAAGGTTATGAAGTAGTGGGACTGGATGGTCGCGATACAAGGCACAAGAACTTCAACTTAATATGTTGCAGCCAGCATAGACTTTTGGTGTACGAACTTGAACATGATCATCCCATTTTTAGTCTTTTAGAACATGTAAGTAACTTAAGTATTGAACTAGACTAAAGCGTAATGTGGTCATTTCTTATATCTCAAAGTGTGTCAACCCGCAACATCCACATAAAGGTAACAACTTGTGTATGCAAACAGCGTCATCTGCACCTAAGTAATAAACCCAGCATAGAACCAATGCCTGTGTGTCTCATTGCAAGTGTGCTAGCATTCCTATTGGCCTACAAAGAAAGGAAGAGCGTAAGTATTCATTGTCACGAGGTCTTACCCCGACAACCTTAAACGCCGGAATGAAGGGCGGGGGAAATGGAAGATCCCCGATAAAACCAGCTGACCAATGACATTGTACAACACGATTCCCACATACGAAAATCTGGGGAAAGACCCCGCCGAGAATCAAATCCAGATCACCTTGGTGGGAAGCGAATGATCTGAACACAATACCACAGAAAAAAAAGATAAGATGTAAAAGTGTAAACAAATAACGTGTATATTCATAAACCAAATATGTCTTTCAGTCATTCACTTTTTTCAATTCGAGTGACTGGATACATTTAGGTTGGCTGAGTGAGGAGGTGCTAGACAGTGAATGTAGGCAGGATAAGTTTACCACCTTCAGAAGAGACAGGGATTGGAGAGGGGAAGGGATAATGGTGTGTTTAACGGAGGGACTAAAAGGTTTTGTAGAATGAATTAGCGAATATGTAGCGATTATGTAATTTGGCGTGACAGAAATATAACAATACTGGCAGCGTATAGGCAACTAAGACAAGCATGGCAGACAAGTGGTTAAGGAAAGAATAGACAGGTTGAGGGATAGGCAGTCGGTTGTCGTAGCAGGTTATCTGAACATGCCAGGTGTTCAACGAAAGGAAGGAGCGGAGGGGATGGACACTAAGAATGGCATCACTATTAATTGAGGTTTAGTGCAGGTTGTAGACACTCCAACTAGAAGTACTGAGAATGGCAAAAGGTCTGTGCTGGATGTTGTATTGGTTAGGCCAGGGAATGCATTAGTGTCGTGGCCCTGGAGGGAATTAGTTATCACGGCATACCTATTGTGGAAAAAAAGCTGGGCAAGATCTGGGCAGAGCCATCCAAAGAGAGGGTTGTTTGGCAGTAAGGACGTGGCAACTGTAAGGCAGCGGAAAAGTTTCTAAGGGAAAGTTTTGAAAAATGGGCTTGAGAAACCAGTGTAGATGACTTGTGAACAGGATTTAAATAAAATAAAGATTAGGATGCTAGAAAAATTTGTTCCCCAGAAATGTTATAGGGTGAGTGGAGATCTGCTAAACTATGGGAACAAAATCGTACAATTAATTGAAACCACACAAGTCATATTGTCTGAATGCATCGTAGTTAAAAGTGTCACAGGATGGTGTGGTTCCACTGTAGCACTAGCATGGATCAAAACAGTTCCACATTCTTTAAAAACATTTGCGGCCAACAGGGTAGCATACATACAAGAAAGAAGAGTTGTAATTCATTGGAGGTACAATCCGTCACTTGATAACACTATAGACTGAGCTTCCAGAGGCTTGGGTCCTACGGAAATCATCACAGGGTTGCTACAGAATTTCTAGATCAAATTTCCCTGACTTTTCCAGGTTTTTCCTGACCACTTTGAAATTCCCTGACTCTTCCAGGTTTTCCCTGTTTTCCAGACCTGTAGCAACCCTGATCAACCATTCATAGTGGTGGCAAGAACCTGAATGGCTTACATCAGCAGTGTGTGTGGCACTAAACAAACACAACCTACACCAAACCAGCGAGAACATGAGATAGAGATGAAGGTGGTGAAGGTTATCTCTCGTGTGTGTCAGAAGTACTTGTCATGGTTTAAAATACAAATAGTTCTGGCTTACATTCTCATATTAATTTCCAAACTTAAGCTACCAGCAGACAAAAGGCACGTAGAAGCTTCAAGCCAAGCAGAGTTAGTGCGTTCACTTAAACTGTGTGTAAAGTCAGTGAAACAAGCCACCCAACAGTTGGCAAAAATGGCATAAAGATTACCTGCACACCCTACTGCAGAATGGAAAATTAACTGGAGTCAAGGCAAGCTCAAGGTGGGAGATCTAGTGCTGGTAAAGGAGGACAACCTTCCACCTCTTCTGTGGCACCTTGGTCGGGTGACGGGTTCTAATGCTTCATCCCAACAAAGACGGTGTACCAAGGGTTACAAACATCATTATACAATAGGGTAAGGTTAAACACTCTGCAGTTAAGTTGTGTCGCCTCTCTTAATGAATAGTGACAGTGATAAGAGAAGTACCAGTAGACTTGCATAAAAAATTGTTAATTTTGGTTAGTGGTATATTTTGTAATTAATTAGGCCTACTACAAAAAATTTACTGTATTACTTATGGGTCAATTTGTTATTTAATGTTTGTCGTGTCTGCAACCATCTGTGGCAACGCTACCGAATAAAACATTTAACCACACAGGGAAAAGCACATTACTAGTTATGTTTAGCCCATTTGCCCGAGTAAGTAAATTTTTTTTGTCTATGGAATGTACATGCTGTTTAAACAACAAAATTAGTGAAACTGAAACAGATTTTTTTTTTTTTTGCAAAATTAATAGTCAAAACAGAAATCATGCAAATGTATCTAGTTTGTGTACAATCTTTACTTGGTTTTATTTGGTATACAAAAAGGAATTATTTTTTTTTTTAATAACAAAATTAAGAAATCCTGCAGACCAAGTCCATGAATGGTCTTGGGACACGCGTGACGAGACCTTGAAGCATTAAGACCACAATAAATAATTTCACCAGTCACACATACCAATCAGCAATAAAGTATCCATGAATCATGGTCTGCAGACATGCTATTGAAGATTGAGCTTTATAATTCTAGAAAAGTTTGGATCAACAAGGTCTTATTCTACTCCATGTAAAAGGAAGAAATAATTGGTCACTGTCAGTGAACTGAAAAATAATTAGTTCATTTAAGGCTTTCAATGCAAAGCAAAGTTCCCTGATGTTAGGCTACTTAAAAATCTAAAAACATTCAATCAGGCCAAACCTACAAAGATCATCATGAAATTATGTAAACAATACAACTAAGCTAACAAAAAACTTCAGAAAAACAGGCTCAACAGAATGAAGGATACCACAAAACACATGTTAAGGGAAAAAATTCTCCATAGCTGTTAAAATTATTCATTGTTACAGCCGCTGTACGGTACACATAAATGTATTAATTTTTTATTCCCTACATTGATCACCATTCACAATGCCTTCATTTCGAGCACAATACTGACATTTAATGTATCTGCAAGCGACGCATGTATTCACAGCCCAATCGAATAATTTTAAGGCACAATTATTTATCAACTACAAATTTCTGAATATGGCGCGAGCGCGATACATCAACGCTTCTTTCGCAACAAGTGCCATCGAGTGGAAGAGGTGCAAGCATGGAACCCCAATGCACAATCATGTTCGTAACGAAGGAACACAGTGAACTTAAGATTCGCACTTTTCTGTACCGTTTCCAACCAAGACAGATATTACACAACAACTGATACGAAACTGATCATAAATACCAACATAATCGACTATTTTATATTACAGAGCGTTAAATACCTTTTACATGCCTAATCTCTTCCATTTTTTAAATAATAACAAACAAAAATTGTAATAAAGCCTCACTCCATTAAAATCAATGATGTCTAAATACAAATAGGTACCCACTAGAAGCAGAATTCTGTTCGCGGTGATTTTGAAAGTCAACCATAGACTAGGAATTTTACAAGAACGCGTCTTTTTAGTTTAGATTACTGAATCCATCGGAATTTTTTTCTAGTACAATTTTGTACAAAGATATTGGACGAGTCATTTTTACAATATAAAACAAAATATAATAATTACATTGGTAAAGTACAGTCTACAGAAGAATGATTATCAAGTTCCTCACATTAACTGCGGCTCGTGACCGGGGCTTGTTTGTATATTGTAAATATGACTAGTCCGATATCTTTGTGCAAAAATGTACACAAAAAAATCTAAGGATGCAATAATCTAAATCTAAATAAAACTACAAGCTACATGTTACAAGTTACAAGTATAATATTTACAAGTCTCATTTACAAGTGTTTCTGAAAGAAAAACTTTCGACTTGTGAAATGAAAATTCTTGTACAAGTTTGTAATTTTTCTGCTCCAGCTTGGATTTGACTTCAGAGTATTTTCATAATTTAGCAACAAAATTATAGTTAATTTTCCAAGATGTTTGCAAATAATGTCTAAGTTTTGTATTATTAGTTCTATTACAGGTATCCCTACCCGAATATTCAGCACCGTTTATAATGTTCGGTGGCCAAACTATTGATTTTAGACATATAGTCATAGAAAAAATAAGGTGTTACCATATAGTTTATAATGATAAATGTTTCTAGTGTTGTTCTAAGTAGTCCTATGTATTTTGTTTGTTTTATTGCATCCTTATGATCTTTCTGCACATGTTGTACAAAGATATTGGACATGTCATAGATTCTAATTTGTTTATCAGCAATTTGTGATTTACACAGTCAAAAGCTTTGGTGATGTCACAGAAAATTCCAACAGAAGGCAGCTTTTTATCGAGTGCATTTAGAATACAATTTGTGAATTTGAAAATTGCATCATTGGTTGAAGTGTTTTTCGTAAAACCATACTGGACAGTTGAGAAGATATTATTTTTTTCCAAATGTTTTAACAATCTAATATATATTAATTTTTCAATGACTTTAGAAAAGGATGTGAGCAAGGAGATTGGTCTATAATTAGCTGCACTAGAACTGTCCCCTTTCTTGAATAGTTGTGTAACCACAGCCCATTTGAGTCTATCAGGAAACAAACCTGTTTCAAAGATAGCATTGCAGATGTGGCTTAGAGGAGTACTAAATTCAAAAACGCATTGCTTTAACAATTTACAACTTTTACCATCATATCCGCTAGACAACTTTGACTGTAGAAAATTTATTGTTCTTTCTATTTCTTTTGGGGTTGTACAATTAAGTCTCATAGCAGGGTATTCTGTGCCCTGGAGAAAAGGAATTGCTAATGCACTTACTTGTGTGGTTTTGCAAAGAATTTCATCTACAGCATTGAGAAAATATGAATTAAATATATCTGCAACATAGAGGTAATATATAGTAGAGGGAGCATGACGTCACAAATGTGTGTCCAACATGGTCTCGAGAGTTTGGTGTTGTTTATTTATGTTTTCTCGTCGTAAAAATGCAGTCGTGTTGTTTGAAACTCATGGCGTACCTTCCAGAATATATATTTAGTCATGTGGTGTCACAGAGATCTCGGTTCAAAACCTTATAGTAAGTACGTAGCTAATATTTACTTTTTACTAAAAACAGCTGGGTTAAGGAAAACAGTAATG
>PNEQ01005494.1:0-26184 GCA_003012365.1 Medauroidea extradentata
GATCCTCTATTGTATTGTAGCTATTTGGTTGATGCAGACCTTCTATTGTGTGGCTGATCTGTTTATGCTGATCCTCTATTGTATTGTAGTTATTTGGTTTATGCAGACCTTCTATTGTGTGGCTGATCTGTTTATGCAGATCCTCTATTGTATTGTAGCTATTTGGTTGATGCAGACCTTCTATTGTGTGGCTGATCTGTTTATGCTGATCCTCTATTGTATTGTAGCTATTTGGTTTATGCAGACCTTCTATTGTGTGGCTGATCTGTTTATGCAGATCCTCTATTGTATTGTAGCTATTTGGTTGATGCAGACCTTCTATTGTGTGGCTGATCTGTTTATGCAGAGCCTCTATTGTATTGTAGCTATTTGGTTTATGCAGACCTTCTATTGTGTGGCTGATCTGTTTATGCTGATCCTCTATTTTATTGTAGATATTTAGTTTATACAGACCAACTTTTGTGTGGCTAGCCTGTTAATGCAGACCATATATTGTTGTAATTGTCCTGTTGATGGTGCAGATAATCAAATTTGTAGCTATTTGGTTGATGCAAACAATCCATAGTGTGACTGATCTGTTTATGCAGATCCTCTGTTATTGTGGCTGCCCTTTTGATGCCGACTCTCTGCTGCCGTAACTTGACAGCTTAATGATAGACACGTTACAAACTTTATCTACAACCATTTTCTCTGTCCATTTTTCTGCTGCTTTTGGCGAAACAAATAACAGTCGAACTTTTCTTTCTAAGTCACCGATGGCCTCGCGGTCTTCACTGTGATTTAAAAGACTTTTTATTTGAGTATAATTCCTTTCACAAGACTGTCGTGCTCTCTTTACAAGGTTGTAACGTGCAGGTATTGGTGTAGGAAGGTATTAAGTAAAATATATACTTATTTAGGGTAATCTGCGAAATTGGAATTGTCAGGTCATGTGAACATTCATTCGATTCGGTATCGCGTCACGATACCAAATCTGCAATGCAAAATATGCTACGAGGATTTTTATTGAGTTGAGATTAAATAAGAAAAATATGTTAGAATCTGGTCCAGTCCCTCGGGCCAGCATAGCAGGTGGTGTCGTAGGAGTATTGGCGCCATCCTGCCCATTACTCTTCTCACACCCCTCCGCTTCCACTGGACCACTCTGGCCAGCACGGGGAGGGGGTGCAGCAGCATATAGCAACGAGGCTTAGAGACTATGAAAAATAATATGAATTAGACTTTTGGCTAGAGTAATATGTTAATTTAAATAAGTAATATTAGTTAAGTAAACAAATTATAACTGTCCAGGTTTTGAAACAAAATATGCAAATTGAGTTAAATACATGCGACGATGGTGTACCACAGGGTTGGCTTCGGTGGACGGTGCTGTTTCTGAATGCTCTCTTCCCATTGGCCGGATTACCAATACCGGGACCGGTGGTGGGTTTTCGGACAGTGTGGGGAGAGAAGAGCGAGCTTAACGGCCCGCGTGTGAAGGAGGTTGCGAAAGCGCGCGCGTCAGGGGAGTCTTCGGGGGTTCGGGCGTCGAAGGTCAGGGCGGCAGACCGCTGACAAGACGACCCGATCAACTGAGTAACAACGACCGGGCGAGTGAAGTTGTTCGGCGGCGCGACGTTAAATGCGGTGGATAAGCGGGATTTCAAGTAGGGTCACTAGGTCGAGGCAGCAGACCGCCGACACGACCACATAATCCGTGCCGACGGCAGATAGCGGGGTGCTACTAACTCAATTTCAACTTAATGTATCGGCCACGATAGATTGACGGGTCTGTACAATTATTAGCCACGCCCGCGGGAGTCAACAACTCAGTGCACCATCGGCTTATAGACAGTGATAAGACCTTGCTTTTATTCACCTAAAATCACAATAATCATCAATAGGGTAGAAAACAATAGCCAGAAAAAACATTAACGACAAACTAGAAAAGGAAAGTAGCAAATCAACAAACGAGAACGTCATAAGGTAAAATTATGTTATGTCGTACACAGGGTACAACAATTCTGGACAAATTTTCTCGGCTTTAACCTTATGGAGGAGTGAAACGTTAAACGATTTTAACATATTAATGATTAGTGTAAACAAGAAGTTAACACCTAAACTGACGACCCTACTTTCCTCAGTATTGAGGTAATTTTACCTAGTAAGTTTTATAGCTACTATGAAAAGTGTCCTTCTAAACGTAAAGTAACTTAATTTATATTTTTAAATTATAAATATAGTTTGGTATGAAATTGTTGAAGAGTTCAAGCAATATAACAATTAAAGTAATTTGTGTTATTATCCGAAATTGCAGAAATGTCCGAACTAAATAATTATTACTTAAATTAGCCACATGTTGAAAGAGACAGACAGGCATATAACATTTAGTTTAAACTAATCATCATAACAGGAAATCTGACATAACATCTCCATTTATCCATGCACTGCTTTCTTTGAAAATTCCAGCCAAATACACATTTATAAAATAATCTATCAGAAATCAAAGTGTGTATGGTAAACTCTAAATGTTTTAAATTTTTTAGAAAAGGTTTATGATCTCAAAAAATGACACATTGACTCATTTTGTGCTACCTATCAAAATGACCGACCTACTTCAAGAACCTCATCTAAAATCACGCATGTTTGATAAAATTTCAAGTATAAAGTTTAGTTATTATTGTTCTCGTATAACCCTAAATATAACATGAAATTTGTATGTATTCAAATTGTTCCACCTTCCGAAATTGTTGCGAGACGAAAAAACCTATCCTATTAAAATCTATGTTTAGAAGGAATATGGTCAAAATGCAGAATAGGTAGTTCTCAAAATATATCTAAACACTTTATATCCACATCGTGCCAGAGCCTTAGCCAGGATTTGAGTAAAAGGGGGGGGGAGGTTCCAACATTCACATATTCCCCTTTAAAAGGGGGGGGGTCAGGGGGCCCTCACATGGAAAATTTTGGATTTCCAGGTACAAAATGGTGCTATTTAAGCCATTTCTGTGTTGAAATATTGAGTACCTTCAGTTAGTAAAATATCAAGGAATTGTGTTTCTTTTCTTCTCTTTTCATTGTACATTAAATAAAGTCCATGTACCTCCTCTCCACAACCCACACAGTAGGTACACACTCGAGTAAGTTAACAAATTTACTTTAATTTGACATTTGTTTTACTGACGCGATGTTTAATTAAATGCAACAAAATATTGTACAGATTATTAACATATAAAATCAAACATTTTTATAAAATCTTTAATAGTCCAATTTCCAAGAAAGGCTGGCTATTCATTGCCTTATTCAATAGAATTTCTGTAATATGCCCCTGAAAAAATTTCTAGTAAAAGGTGCACTGATAAAAACTACATCACAAAACTTAACGGTTGAAAAATTTATCTAAAATAGTATCACAAATGTAACTTCAACCTACGTACATTTCTGGCAATCATAACTTATTAATGATCGTAAAATAACAAAATCAGACTGTGGGCTGCAAGGCAAGCGACAGTGGTGGCATCTAGTTAGTCGCAGGCTCTGGCGATTACGCCACTCGAAGAATGCACTATTGGATTAGTATTGGCATCTAGTGGCCGAGTTAGGAAACACCACATTTTACTTGTTACACAAACATAGGCCAGCTGTCTAGTATTATTCTCTTATGTATTTGAATTGTGATACATGCAATGTAGTTTGAGCTGCTCCCACGTGCGTGAGGAGTCATACAGGCAATTTTATAATTATTAGATTAAATAAAAAAAGTCGTGTGTTGCGAAAGGGAGGGGGGTCGGGACCCATGGACAAACCCCCCCCCCCCCAGGCTACGTCATGCTATCTCACTAAGTTGCCGATCTAATGTTCTCCCTTTTCCCTTGACCCTATATTCCAGTGCCGCTCCATACTAATCTCATGTCAACCCCCAACGCACACCCAGCGCTGAAAACCTCGCTGTTTTGTGCCGATCAAAACCTCTTCGTTCATTCACTAAATACATTTGAATATGAAGTATCAAAATACCAAATAAGGTTTGAATCGGGAAGATTGCTTGTCGAGATATGAAAGCCCGTAAGTATTACAATCGCTTCCTTTAAAAAAAATGTATTAAGAAAATACATCATATAGGCCAAAACATTTTAAGTTGGTACCAATTTTTTAACGGAAATCTGCAATCGGGTTCTAAAAGTGGTGAGGAACATACGGACATATGTTATACAATTAATTTAAAGATGTAAGATCTCATAAACCTAACATTCCAAATAGGAATGTAGCTTTAGGGTCTCATAAAGCTGTGATTAGGTAAAGCTTATTACGTATTAAAAATATAGGTAGTGAAAGTGCCGCGAGGAGGATATCAGTCCTCAGTAATTATCAGCCACACATATTTCAGTCTACATGGTAGTGTATTACCTACAATTTGCCGTTATTGATTTCTGCCTACCTTTGCACTAAACGAATTTTACGATGAAGTGACCGTGATTACGTTCATTTGTTAAGTAGGCCTGAAGTAAACTGAGTAAAAAAAAGTCATTGGCGATATTGCACACTTATCTCTAATATACAATGCTGTTATACTTACCTCAAAATATACTTTAGAACACAAAATTTATTTTCATTAATTGAAAAATAATATGTACTAATTAATTTATATCTATGGGGTGGGTCAACGTTTAACATAACAGCGCAGAGAAATATTATATAAATACTTTAAAGGTATGAAAACATAATAAATATCGTTAATGACAACTATTCAATTACAAAATACTGCAATTATATACCACAATCATTTTATTATTTTCAATAATGCTCGACCAACTGTGTTAAACTAAATCGGAAACACTATTCTAAGTCTGTGTCTTGACGTCACAGAGTGTACTCTTTGCAGTCCCAAATTCGAGGGAGATTGAGCGAGAGGGAGAGTGAGCCAGAGCGAGAGACGATGTTCCCTCGCTGCACCCTCTCGCCTACTCTGCTGGAAGATATATTTGTTTTCCTTCATATTCAAACCATAACCTAAAACTGGAACTGGAAAATAATTGCTGTGAGTTTTATGCACTCACTCATTTTCCCAACTTTCCTTTTCTCACGCTAGGTTGCAGTGCTTCGAGGGTGCATCCGAGGGTGGCTGTCTCAATTTTATTGAAGAGTGAACCAGACCAATACCTACATTTTACTTCCAACCACCCTAAAAGCACAAAAACTGGCATAATTCGCACACTAGCTAACCGAGCTGAGATTATTTGTTCCAACAAGAAATCTGTACTGATAGAACACAGCCAAATAAAAAAAAAAAATAATAACTCGCAGCCAATAGTTACCCGACAAACACCATCAACAGCACATGAAAACTAACAGAACACTTAAGCCCTCAGAAACCGAAAAACCAGCAGGAACCCTAGTTATTCCGTATGTTAGAGGCCTTTCAGAAAATATAAGACGTCTGGGATACAAATAAGGACTTTAAAGAGCATTCCGATCCAAATCTACTATCAAAAGTATGGTCACCAGGGTAAAACCAGCCACTGAAAAATTACAAACTCACAACTGTGTATATCAGATACCCTGCGAATGTGAACATATGTATATTGTAGAAACTGGCAGAGCTCTTTCAACACGTTTCGAAGAACATAAAAACAATTGCAAGAAAGGCGAAACCGAAAAATCTAGACTGGCCGAACATGCATGGGAAAATAGCCACAAAATTCTTTGGGAAGACTCGAAACCACTTACACAGGAAGCTGACAAAATTAAAAGAAAAATCAAAGAATCAGCCTTTATTATTAGCAATAGCATTATTTTCAGTCAACAGAGTATTGAATTGAAAAATATGTTGATCCCATTGATTAAGAAAAAAACAACTTTACAGCACAAAACAAAAACACACACTCAACCCATCACAACCAATCAGAGACAATCTATGTTCGCGGCCAATCAGGAGACAGCTCGTCTCCCATTGGCTGAGCAGAATAAGTGGGCTTACCCTATATAAACCCATGGTTTTTCCAGTCTCCTCATCAGTCGCACTCGTGTTCCTGAACCCTGTGTGTCTACCTGATGACGGGAACAGGTTCCAGTTCCCGAAACGTCGTAACACTCTCTGACTGGAAAACTGCTGTGTCTTGTTTCGTCTCTTCTTTGTGTCGTTTGTTTTTTCTGTATATGTTTGTTATCTGTTGCGTTTTGTCTCGTCAATTTGTTGTGTCTTTTTGTTATTTTTCTGTTCGTGTCTGATATTTGCTGTGTTTTTTGTTTCATCTCATCGTTGAGTCGCAAGTTACTTGGTTTTTTATTTTATTTGTTATTATTTTCATTTAGTTTCTGTTAGTTCCTTGTTTCTATTTGACCCGATTCCATTTTGGAATTTCTTGTTGTGTATGTATCTTGTTGACTATAGCATACTCTGCTTATGTTATGATTGTCTTTTATTTGTTTGTTTTCTTTGACATTCATTCAATTTACAATGAAGTATGTCCAAGAAACTGAATCCAGTCATGCTTTCCCATTGCACAGTTCATTCAAAGATAATATCGTGGCAAATAAACTTGTAAATCCCATTTGCATTTATTATGAGCCAAATGTAACTGCTAAATGTGACTATGTAATTCCACATAAAAAATATATTGTTGATTTCAGATTAATTT
The DNA here is from genome assembly GCA_003012365.1 of Medauroidea extradentata. Lineage (NCBI taxonomy): Eukaryota > Metazoa > Arthropoda > Insecta > Phasmatodea > Phasmatidae > Medauroidea > Medauroidea extradentata. Next base: position 6,618 of record PNEQ01005494.1, read on the forward strand.
GCAAGTACATTTTTAGTGTGTTGTATGAGGCCTAGTAGTAAAGATGACATTTATTTACATGTGAAAAACTAGTTTTGTAATTTTTTTTTTTTTTTGCATTCGGAACTGAAAAAGTCACCTACATTTTGAGAATTTCTAGAAAGTGCCATAAAACCTATTTCAAATGTCAATTACATATTATTATTTTTACGATAAGATGAAGCATTTACCTTTTTTGTAGCATTGTGTTATTGCCTGTTTTATGTTATTTCTGTACCAGTAAATGTAATTATTGTACTTATGCTTGTACTCGACATTCTTATAAAGTAAACTTGAATGTGTACGTTATTATGTCTTTATTCATAAAAATAAAATAAAATATTTCGGTAAAGTCATTCCACAATATAATTAGTATTTCAGTAAAGTCATTTCACAATATAAATTGTATTTTTCTATTTTTATTACAAACATTATTTCACTTGGGTCAATTAGGACCCGGACGAGGTGAGTGTGTGTTACATCTGAACACAGTAGCAGAGTTAACAAAACATTACATTCACTAAAGTGTGTAGAATTTCGTTTCTGGGAGGTGAAGGAAAAGTCATAATGTGTGATGGTAAGGTACAGCCTAGGCTGGAATATGCTGCCACAGAGCAGGATACATATTGTTGCGTGCCATGTGGCTGGAGGCAGGTGGTCGGCGGCAGTGTCGCAACACTTTGTGGACTGGCCTCTGACTCATAGACCGGCGGCTAAGTGATGGAAGACACGCCGAAGCTACATCATAGATACCCGTCCCAAATGCACTTTTACCCTGCCAAGCAGCCTACGTGACTCAAATAATGTCCGGAACATATGGTAATGTCTATTTTTAGACCCCTGTAATGCGGCAATTCCCCGACTGTTTCAAGAAGTATAAAAGCGCAGAATTGGCACATTTGGGGAGATTTCGCTATTGGTCGTGTTAGAGGAAGGTGCTGTGCTTGTGGAGAGAGACTGGTGAAGACATCTTGGTGACGTCAGAGTCTACTGTGAGGTGGCAGGCGGCTACCTTCGGAGCAGTGTTGGGCGAAACAAGAGGACTGCTGCGGCGGGCTGAGAGGCGAAGAAGGAGGTACGCGACGGGAGTCGAACCGAAGACCTCAAGAGGGAAGACAGCGGTGCACTCGGGGTGCTGTGTAGCACACGGCTATTCAACACCACTGCGGACTATAAAGGTTGTATACTGACACTATTTGAGAGAGACTGTTGATTGGATATAGTACTGAATTTTATTGTGATTTGTATTGTTTAATTAATTGATGGTAGACTTTTGTGGACTTTAATTGTCAAAGTTAATTAACTTGTCTGTGACACAGAAGTAATTGTGTGCATAACTAATTGTGTTGTGAAAGTTATAGTTGATTGCTGTTTAGTGTTTTTATAAGCTTTGTGAGCTAGTAAATCAATTACTTAATTCAACTCTTTTATTTCTAATTATAAGACCTCCATCCCAAAAGAACTCATGGGAATTGCCCACATATAAAGTTTTGTGTTCTCTAAACTTGTAACAATATGTTGAATTTGAGGTACGGAAATTTGAAAAGGTGCAATGAAGGGCAATGAGATATGTGAATGGTAGGTGAAGAAGGCAAGAGTACGATAGACAGGATGAAGGGATCTATACGCCATCTGTAATGTTGAAGGAAATTGGATAGAATACAATGTAGACAGAAGAAGAGTTGAAAGTCTAGTCAGGATGTAGAGACTTGTGAATAGCAAGGATGGTTGGAGAGGGTTAAATTGCCACATAACAAAGGGAGGGTAAGGAGGGGGAGAGTAAATAACAACGAGATGGTTTTAGTGAAGTGGAGGAGAACCAAATTTGTTATAGTCTTTTTTAATTTTTGTATTAGTCCTACAATCATAACCTTGATGATAAAGTCTTACACATTATACTATAAACAAAACTGAGGTAACAGTAATTACACACAACTGAAATGCATAATATTTATATTTTATGTTCGCATATGTTTACTTTAACGTTTAAAAATTTATATTTGGATCGTGTGCCAGTAGCCTCGCCACCTTCGCATTTTCGCCTTTCGCCAAATGTTTTCACATTTCAATGACTGTTCGTTCTCGTTCCTAAAATAATAAACGACTTAGAGATGTATTTATATTTCTTACATCCCACACACACATACCCAATATGTCTTAAGATTTGTTTTATTATTATCGTACATAAAGATAACTACCCCTAACAGTCACCCTGCCATGCCCCTTGGTCTTGACGATGGAAAACATGACGGACACAAGTTCAATATTGGCCTTCAACACGAAAGCAACTCCGCCCCTCTATGTTTACTGTATAGTTCGTTGTTCATGACTGTTAAAATATGTGCACTCAAGATTTAAGAATATTACATAAAAATTTATAATTCGAGTATACTGTTGAAAATATAGTGTCGTGTCCACCAGTCATGGCGTAACATCATGTCGAAATTTCGTTGAGTACCACAGAGTACTGTATAAAAATATATTATTGCGGGGACATACAGACGTACATACAGACAGATGCACAATTTAATAAACCTTTCATACACTAAGGAAAGTTGGCTAAAAATAATAATTTTCGTACTTATTAACTATAACATTAACAAGAAGTTACCAGCATAACTGATAAACATTTTCTCAAAATTGTTGCAAATTAAAACTTAAAGTTAAAATCGTTCACATAAAATGAGAACATTAATTAGTAAATACACATGACAAAAGAAATATACAAAATAAAAGTCAGCTTACTAAATAATATATGGGCATCCATTTTTATAAAAGTGGGGTAATTTTTCGAAAAAATCATTCCCTCATTTACATAAAAAATTACTGTATTCTTCAAAAATTTATCAAAGGAAAATTGAAAATCATAAAAGTCCAGTTAATTAACAATATAGAATATGCATTACAAGGTAAACGAAATATGCAAAAATTTGTCCTCAAATATGGCAAGCATGTCCTCATTAACAAGTGCAATTGTTGCTGCTATTCGATCTTGCAGCTCTTGCCTCTCCCAGATTGGGGTCTGCTAGACCACATCTTTGAAAATCACTTCATATGAAAAATATCCTGTGGGGTAATGTCTGGAGACCTTAGAGGCCAGGAAATAGATCCTTCTATGCCAATCCAGCGACCTGGAAATGTTTCATCAAAACATGCCCGAACCACTAAGGCTCAATGAGGAGGAGCACTATCCTGTTGCAGGATGGTATCAGGTTGTACGTCATCGACCAGTGGCAAAACAAATTGTTCCAATATGTCCAAGTAAAGAGCCGAGGTTATTGACGCCTATGTAAATAATAAGGGCCCCACAAAACGATCGTGAAACATACAACACCACACATTAACCTTCAGACTGTCTCGCATAATTGAGTGGTAGAGTTCCTAAACTCGTCTTGTCCACTTTCACTAAAACTGAGCAAATCGCGGAAAACTGATATACGAGCCCATTTGGGACATGGTCAAAGCAGTTTTTCAAAGTGTATCTGTTATTGAATAAGGCGAGTTTTGGAAACTATCATCACGTCAACTTCAGCGCAGGTTTAAAAGCTACACAATACTGTTCAGAACGAATTTTTCCTTGGAAATGGACAAGACGAGTTTTGGAATTGGGTTTCTCAATTTCGTGGGGGTTTTCAAAGCACTGTATCCTCAGATTGTTGTGGTCCACTTTTCCGCTTCGTCATCAATCTGACTCAGAATTGTAACTGTAAATGATTAGCGGTTTGGCCAGTCAACAGGTTGAAGAGCATGCAGCTGTTGCACCTTGCAGGCATGCAGCTTCAGTATATTGTGCAGCAGCCTGTGCACTGTGAACGTCGGTAGTTGCATCTGCCGAGAAGCACGACGGATTGGTTGGGTGGGGCTCCGTAGAAATGGCTGTTGCACCCGTTCCACATCTACATCACTTATATTTGGTTATCCTGAACTCTTCCTCTTCATAACACTTCAGGTTTCCTTGACCTCGTGTATCACTGTCTTATGGTCGGACTTGAAGGTGGTGTGCTTCTGGACCATATCCGGAACTTTCGCTGCACCTGGGTGCCAGATTTGGTCTCTATAAACCACTCGACACACTACGCCATCGACTGGGGAGTGGCCATTTCCGTCAATGACAAACCTGCAACAAACATACACCAAACAAAACAATAAGGACAGTATGAACATTTTGCCACCATCTACGTCTTTTTATCGTTTACTTTTTCTGAAATATAAGTAACAACATTTATAAAGATATTTTGGAACACTTTGTATATTTGTGCATTGTTAGATGATATTTGGTTCACTGGTTCGTAGGTTTTAAGGGGGAACACACATGGACATACAAACAGAAAGGTGATCTCATAAACGAACATTTCCCCGTTTTTTTTTTAGAAAAGTAGGCTAACAAAATAAATACTATAAAACTTGCGATATAGTGACCGAAAGACGCCTAGACGATATAGGCTTCGTATGCTGGATTTGCAAACAACTTACTCTGCCAAATTTTCATTTGTGAAATAATTGATGGCCTAAAGGCAAGCTTCTTACACAGAGTAAACCAAACATTGACTTCAATGGGAGAGTGCTCGGTAGTAAAGTAGCTCAGAACTAAGCTTGCCGACTGCTTACTAGAACGCCTCTTGACAGATGAGAATGAAAGTGGGGTTGGAGACTTTTACCAGAAAATCTGGCATAATGATGATATATGGATAGGTTGTTAACTCCTGCGTTTGTGAATAATCAGGGTTACCTGGAAAGAAACTAAATAACCAGATAAAGACAAGATGGTGAGTTTAATAATGTGCGAGAAATTAAGAAATGAGGTTCTGACCTGAGACCCTGAGACACTTCTATAATTCTGCATTATAATGTACTATGTTTCTTCGGTCACTTACACTGATATAATTGTCAAAACCCTGAAAAATAAAATAAATTAATAAATATCAGCTAAGCATAAAATTTGGCTATTTTGATAATTCCTAGGAAAATGTAATTTTGTATAATTTCTGTTAAAAAAACTAAAAAACTGTTTATAAAACCTACAGTTTCGATAGTTTTCCATAGTATAATAATATGTGAAAATAAAATACAATTGACGATATCTTAGTAACGTAATGAAAATTGTGTAACTTCATATTATAAAATAACATATTTAGTATACTGTTTAAATAGCCAAAAAGTTTGTGAAGTAATTGTTATTTAATAAAGCATCGAAAGGATAACAAGATTACCTTCAGTCATTTTACACCACAGTATATTCAAAATTAGCTGATTTTTTTTTAAACGAACAATTAAGTCAACATGAGAATCAAAGTATTCCTTTGTTAACTTGACAGGATCCAAAGAGGATATTTAAACTACTCCAAATTCTTGGTAGTGTTTTTACAATAGTTTTCATACTATGAATTCCTGACTTCTTCCATTTTTCTGCAAAATGCATTTGATCTACCCACTGGCACAGCGAAAAGGGGTTGGGCAGACAGGTGTTGCAATCCCCCCTTGCCACTGTTGACAAGTTTTATCTTCACCTTATGTATTAACGTTGTACATGATAGATCGAATTTACTTTAAAATTTCTACTTTAAATCTTAAGTGTTTAAATGATAGAAATATCTTCATGTGTACATTACAAATTAAACTTTAGTTTATAATCCTCCCACCAGGGAGTTAATCAAACTTGTGTTCCCACCTGCCTTTAGAAATTTCTGGCTGTGCCACAGGTACCACATAATAAACTAAATAAGAAGTTAAGCATAACTGATAAGCTTACTTGTTGCAAATTAACTCTGAGAGTTAAAATCGTTTACATAAACCTAATAATATAAAATAATAATATTGTTACAAGTTTAGCAAAAATTTAAATGTGGGCAGTTCTCTGAGCTCTTTTGGATAGAGGTCTTATAATTAGAAATTAAAGAGTTTAATTACGTTATTGATTTACTAGCTCACAAAGCTTACAAAATACACGAAACAGCAATCAACTTTATCTTTCACAACACCCTTAATTATAGACACAATTACTACTGTGGCACAGAAACATTAATAAACTTTTGAGAATTTATGCACAAAAATATTTACCATTAATCAAAGACTACAAATCACAATAAATGGTCAGTCATATATCCAATCAACAAACTTTCAAATAGAAACAATGTACAACCTTAACAGCCCGAAGTGGTGATGGCCCACCATGTACTGCGCAGCACCCCGAGTGCACCACTTTCTTCACTCCTGAGGTCTTCAGTTCGACTCCCGTCGCGCACCTCCTTGTTGTCCGTCTACCCAGAGCACCAGTCCTCCTGTTCCGCCCAATATTGCTCTGAAGTTGTGTGCCTGTAGACTTACAGGTGATGTCCAATATGTCTTCACAAGTCTCTCTCCACAGGCATAGCACCTTCTTGTAGCACGACCAATAGCTAACTTTCTCCAAATCTCTTGTTTCGGCGGTTATATACTTAGGCGAAACTACGGGTTTCACCATATTACAGGGGCCTTACAATAGACATTACATCATCTTCGGACCTGACTTGAGTCTCGTAGCCTGATCTCATAGGATAAAGACGCAGTTGACACAAGTCTGTGTGACGTAATTCGGCATGACTCCCATCACATAGCCGCCCGGCTTGTAATTCATGGGCTAGTCCATAAGGTGTTTCGACATATCCTCCAGCCCTCAGAACCACAGCATGCAACACTGACTTCTCCTTAAGTCTCGAACAGACACAACAGCTTCAGGTCCATTGTAGAGGGCCACTCTGTCAATGTGTACAACTTTAGGTCCTCTCGTCCGCGAGTCTCGACGAACAATGTGAAACACCGCATTTTTATCTTCTTCACTATTTCATAAGGGCCTTCCCAATTCTTCTGCAGTTTGGGACAATACCACTTCTTTCTCTGAGGGTTGTACAACCACAACATTGGTCCTTCTTGGAATGTTTCATCTAGCGCATTCCTATCATAGCAAGCATTCATCCTGTCGGTGTTGGTCCTAAGGTGTCGCCGGGCAAAGTTGTGAGTGTGAACCAACTTGCGGCATAATTCAGTGGCATATACTGGGATGCAATCTGGTCTTCCTCTGCTGGTCATTCAAACATAAGGTCACTCGGGAGATGGAGCTCTCTTCCAAACAACATTCTTGAAGGGTTCAACTATGTTGCTTCATGAACGGCAGAGCGTCACGTTAACAGAAACAGTGGTACTTTAGAGTCTCAATCCTTTTGATTACAGGAAATATTTATGGATAGGTATTGCTTCAGGGTGCGATTTCGGTGTTCGACCATTCCATCAGACTCTGGATGTAGTGGAGTGGTTCGGGTCTTCTTTATACCTATTATCTTCTTCACTTCTTGGAAAAGGACCGCTTCGAAGTTCCGCCCTTGGTCCAATGGCACCCCAAATCTTGAGAACACATGTAAGACCAGTGCATCAGCCACTGTGCTGGCTTCTTGTTTCAGTATGGGAAGAACCTCTGGCTATTTGGTGAAGTAGTCCTGCACGACCAACAAGTACCGATTGTTTCTCTCGTTTATTGGCATGGGACCCAAGATATCAATCGCCATTCTTTCGAAATGGGCATCGACATTGCACTTCTGGAGATGACCTCGGCCTCTGGCCCTTTGACCTTTATTTGCAGTACAGTGGTTACACAGTCGGCACCATCTGTCGACATCTTCACGCAATGAAGCCAATAAAACCTCTCTCGAACTGTGTTGAGAGTGTTATTAATGCCGAAATGACCACCTGACACTGAATTATAGAGCTCCTTCATTACCTCTGGGATCTTGTTCTCTGGGACGGCCATGTTTGCCGTCTGCACTCTCCCAGTTCCGGTAGAGGACATCATTCTTCAGAATAAGTGAATTCCACTTTTCCCAATATGCCTTATTTGTAGCACTCTTTTCAAATAGCTCCAGCCATTATGGCCGGCGGTCATGCTCTTTCCAATCCAGTATAGGGCACAAGTCTGGGTAATTTTGTTGTTCTACTTTTATATTGTCGTCAGTCCAGGAGATCTTCCCATCGGCTGTTGATGCCTGAAGCCTAGTTATTCTAACATAGCGCACTCCTCCGATTTTCTTCTCTTATCTTTCACAATGACGACAGTTCAGGTCACAAAGCCTGCGGGATAATGCATCTGGTTTATTATGGGAACGACCATCACAGTGCTGTATATCAAAGTTGTATTCTTGGAGGTGTCGTACCCATCGAGCTATTTGTTCTTCGGGATTCTTAATGTTCATTAGCTAGCATAGAGCAGCATAACCTGTTCGCAAAGTAAATTGTCTGACATACAATTAGTGGTGGAAATGTGACATGGATTTTACCATTGCCAAGAATTTCCAGCGAGTGACTCGATAATTTCTCTCGGGTTTCTGTAACACTTTGCTGAAATATTCTAGAGGCTTCTCTACTCCATCTTGAACCTATAATAGCACAGCACCGATGCCTACATCACTCGCATCTGTGTCCAATCCAATTCGCTTTTGCTATCGGGGAAGCCCAAAACTTGGGGGGCGGGATATTAATGCTTCTTTTAATTTTCTGAAAGAGGCTTCACATTCAGTGGACTACAAAAATTTTCTTTTGGCTTTAGTAAGCGTATGTAGTGGCTTGGCAACTGTAGCAAATCCATGTACAATCCGCCGATAATAAGCACAGAGTCCAAGAAAGCTTCTCACCTTGTCCTGTCTGTTGGTTGTGGCCAGTCTCTTATTGCCCTGGTTGTTCCTGGTTCAGTCTGGATTCCATAAGGTGCGACTGCTAAGAACACATTGGTTGTATGTCCAAAAACATAACAATGGCAGAAATAGCAAAAGAATGTTTTGTGACTAGTCACTTAAGGAATTTTACTTAGCAGTTACAATGCATTGTGGAGATGTTTAAATTGTTATGTATTAACATATTTCTGAAAGTATCCATGTACTGTTTACAACGCCAATATTCATTATTTATTATAAATATTTTTTAAATATGGATTTTGTCTTGGATGGTGGGACATACAACCTTTGTACAGAATAATGCTATCGCTTTATAACTTCCTTGCAAAACATCAGTATTAAGTGCATAAAACATGTTGAACCAAAGCAAAAGTGTAAAGAAAATAATACAGTATAAAATAATTATAACTACACACACCACTGGAAACACAAAAATATATTCACATAAATAGAATAAAAATAATTTCTTTTTCATCTTTGTTACTTATGAAATTTCCTACAAACAACACTAGTGTTGTTTCTTCAAGTTCACGTTCACTAATAAATTGCACAGGGAAATTTTTCAATAAAACGTCTTTTGTAAAAATGTTCACAAATGTGTACAAACATTTAAATATTTACTGAAATAAAAAAAATAAATAGGAGTCCTATTTTCTCATTAATGTTTCTTGCATCGTTCAAAATTCCTGAGATTCACTTTCACATTCTACAGTGTTGTAGGGAACGCTATCCCTTCTTCCCTTTTCACAAGGAAGAGCTTTGAAGCAAGCAGCGTATGTTTTAGGAATGACGCCTTTATCCAGCAGTTTCAAAAGGTCTTGTTTTTTCTGTGCGGCAATGGGTATCCTGTTACTATAGGCAAAATTCAGAGTGATGGTGCTCCATTGAAACTGCTTTGCCCTACGCCCTAGAATAGAAAATTCTAAGAAGAATTCGTCACTCAGGCTGTACTAAACTGTACACAGTATGGAAGTTCTTTCTGAAAACGAAGCCATTTATCCCTAGCCGAGATATCTTGTTCCCATTTGCATCTTCTTTGGTGTTCGTAGGAACCTTCGTTCCTAAATTTTTCAGATCTTTTATGTCTTTGAAAGTCACATTTGTAACTTTGTACGGACTTCTTTTTTTTCTAGCCATTTCCATTACAACGGGGTATTCTCTGGGCGAATAGATATTGATGTGTTTCCTGGCACGCTCTATTGCGGCATGCATGGAGTCAACCTCAAGATAAGAATGACCTGACTCCATGTACTTCATGTCACACATCTTGAGGTGGTCAAATGTTTGAACAGCATACATCACGGCTGCTGTGATAAACTGGTTTCGATTGTGTCCACCAGCTGTGTCTGAAAAAAAAAAGTCACATGGTCAATAGATTCAGGTAACATCTGCAGATAAGTCAAGATGCAGGACCCAATTTCTGAGGATCCTTTCTTCCCTTCGGTTTCGTCCCATACAAGGCAGCAATCATCACCATTTGAATTATAAATGGTAAAATTAAGTATCGACAACTTCCTACTGTAGTAAATCTGACAGTCTCCAGCATGGGGAATATAGAGGGTAGCTTGAAGGTCAAATGTTGCAGTCCTTTTCTTTTCTTCGCTTTCTCTGGCATATTTCATATCGCTTTCCTTAATTACTATGGCTTCTTACTTTTTTCTGTCTTGTCTGAAGCCTAATAATATACTTTACATGTGGTGCATCTGTCTTTTTTGGGCACAAATGTTGACATTGGTGGATCATATGAATTAAAGATTCGCCGAAAGACATTTTCCTTGACATGTGCTATGTTTTCATTTGGACAATAATTTGTACAGGAGAGTCTATAGAGTTCAGCAATGTTTTGTTCCGAGGACAGGTAAAGCTGTTTAGAACTACACCGACAATAATGTGATTCTAGGCGAGGGAAACTATCTATATGCATGCATGAAGAACATTTTCCTCCGACTTACTATTAACAGATTTCCTTCCTTTTCTGCCGTCTTTGCCAGAAAATGCACCACTTGAATTCATATTGGCCAAAGCATGATTTATAACTTTAAAACTTATTTGGAAAATGCTACAGAAGCATTTCAAACATACTCTAATTTTCTGCTGTTCGTCATTTCTGAGGTAGTAAAATCGTGACTTTTCCTTTGACCTTACCACATTACTTTGTCTACTTCGATTCCGCTCTACATTCAGTGCCTAACCTCACGAGAAAGAATGCCACACTATAAGTTTCTATTGAGTAAATTTCACTCACCTGGAATATCTTGAACTGTGTCATTACTTTCTGCGGTATATTCGTTTTCACTGTTTAAATCTTTAACTTCACACCACACAATTTCAACATATTCTTACTTTTATACATTTTAATTATTATTACTTCATAACTGCTGGGATAAGACTGGAGGCAACATACCACATAAAAACAAAAGTATGATGATTCCATAGAAGAAAACATTAATGGAGAGTAACAGTCCAACAGTGTATCCTGGTTTGGTGAACACAGAGGCAAATTAAAAGACAAAAAAATTTTTTACCCAACAGCCTCGATTACTCTTATTATCTTTTCAGAACAAAGGCAGTATTAGTGGACATACAACCTTAGTCTTCTACAGCCTTAGATACAAATGCTTTATTGTCAGCACAAAGGCATTATGAACTGGACATACAACTTTTGTTCACAGCAAAACTATCCAAGTGGACATACTACTTTTGTGCACATGACACCTGCTTCATTAAAAATTAAAAGGTAGTATGTGGGACATGCTACCATTGTCTTCGTAATATATGGTAATATACTGGATATACTGCAAGTAAAAAAACATTATAAAGGCCCTATGTTGAAAAAAGGACATACTACCTTTGTCCAGATGAAAGAGTACACGAAGACGCATTACCCAGTACCCATTACTCAATTTTGATAATTTGTAGACATATAACCTTTGTGCTCTTCGAAGTCGCAATATGCCCTAGGAAACTAACTTTCTTTTGGAATAGGTTACACTTCTTGGGAATCAGCTTCAGATTCGCAGCAGCTACTTCCTGGAACACTGAATCTGATATGGTAAGGTGTTTTAAAATTTTTGCCTGTGACCACGATATCATCTAAGTAAACGTGGCAAATGTATAGAGGTAGGATCTTTTCCATTAGCCATTCGAAGGTAGCAGGGGCATTGCATAGCCGAAACGGCATGACTTTGAATTGCTAAGTATCTTTTCCTTGCACAGAGAAGGCTGTCTTCTCCCTGTCTTCTTGTACCACCTCACATTGCCAGTAGCCACTCTTCATGTCAAGTGTAGAGAACCATTGTGACCCTGTCAGGCTGTACAGTGTGCCATCAATTCAGGGGAGGTGGTAGCAGTCTTTTTTGGTCACATCATTCAGCTGACAAAAATCGTCACAAAATCTTGTGGAGCCGCCTTTTTTCGTAACTAGCACAATAGGTGACGACCAAGGTCTGACCGATGGCTCAATCACATTCGAGTCCTTCTTTTCCTTCAAGATTCCATCCACAGTTTTTTGTGTAGCCAGGTTCAGTCGACTCGGAGGTTGCTTGATTGGCCTAGCTTCTCCTGTATCAATGTGGTGTTGTGCAGCAGATGTTCTGCCAAGGTCAATTGGCCCACATGAGAAAGTTTTCTTGTTTTTCTTCATAAGTTCTGCAACATCCTTTTCTTGTCTTCATTTAAGGTTTTCTCCGGTTCTAGTCAGTAGTTCCTTGAGTGGTCCTGGTATATTGACATCAATGTTGCCTGACTTGATGGCTCCTTTGTCGGTTGTAGTTATTTGGGAGACTTGTTTGCACACACCTATTGTGGCTCCCTCCTCAAGCCGAATTGCCCTATCTGACAAGTTGACCCTTCGAACAAGTAGATTTCCAGAACGCGGCGAAATCAATCCTCTTGCTACGACCACCTTATCAGGTAAGCAGCTTCTTCTTCCCATACGTTCCACCAGAGCTACACACCGCACAAAATTGCCTTGACAGAGTGCAGGGATGACAATCTCACTGGATGCTGGCAAAACAGTTGTCTCGCAACAGACTACTTGGCAGCTGGTTGGCAAGGATAGTTCGCATCGTGGCATCATTACTAGTTCTCGGTTGCCATCCCTTAGTACTCCCGACCGAGTATCTATACAGCACTCTAACTTGCGCAACACATCCAGGCCCAATAAACATAAATATTCAATGTCGGCTATGTACAATTCGTGTTCAATGCAGAGGTCAACCAACTTCAACGGTACGTTTTTCTTTTCCTTCACTGGTGTGGTCTCGCCGATCACTGTCGTCAGAAAGATTTGTTTGTAAATATGGCCCTTTGACTGCTGAGGAGAAAGCTCCAAGATGTCCAGTCGGGCAACATTAATGGTTTCTCCGGTGTCCACAACCAAATTGCAATAAACATTATCCAGACTTACCTCTACTAGGATTGCATCAAACGTTTGTTTCACTGAGCATACCTGAAGAAATACTGGGCCTTATCTCCCACAGCCACCGACCTTCGCCCCTTAAGACTGGTGCTTAAATGTTTCCCGAGGCCTGGCCAAATCGGGCAGCCTCATCCTGCTCTTGGTTTCTGTTTTACTGTAACCATTGTGGACACTGGGCTCACAGATGTCCAGATTCTCCCCATTCCCAACAGTTTGGTCGCCTCCACTGTCGAGGGCTGAGTGTAATCGAAGTAAATTTGTTCTTAATTGCGTTCATCGTTGATCTAATTCTCTTCAAGGGGTTCTCTATGCTCTTGTCTCTCTCGTCACCCGACAGTGTGACCGCCCGTACAGCACGCCGATTTGTTGGCCGTCTTGCAGATTCGACTTCCAGTGCTCTGGACAGGGCATCCTGCACAGTCTTTGGGGTGGCCAGACGCACTGCTTGGCGCAACTCTACATCGGTAATGGAATCGACAAAGAAGCCAACTGCTATGATATCTCGTGCTTGTTCTGGACACCTCTCGAGCGACAAATGAGCGAGTCGCACAATGTCCTGCCACTACTCTTGCAGTGGCTCCCCTGATCTCTGGGTGTGGCTCCTTATTTGGGCATGGTGAGCATGTAAGTACTTGTCTCCGAAGCGCAGCTCCAGGGCAGTAACTAATGTAGAGTATTCCAAACATTGTTCTGGAAGCGACTGGAGTATTCTGAGGACAGGTACCCTCAGCATGACAGCAAGATAGTAGGTGTGTTGCTGATCAGACCAACCATTTATGGTTGCCACAATCTCGAACTGGTTTTAGTACTCTCGCCACAGAGTCTGGCCATCGTAAGGAGCAAGCTTGACAGAATTCCCCTTTACAATGTTCGATGAAGGCACACTAGATACACAAACGTGTTGCAGCCCATTTTATGCTTGATTGTAAATCGCACTACAGCCTGGTTCAAATTTCGTGGTATTCTCTCCGCCTCCTTCAGGTATTAACTCAGCAATGACCTTGTCTTCCGGTAACAAGGTGGCTACTTTCTTGACGCTGACGAATGTCTTTCAACTCCTTCCTTAGATCATTTATTTGCTGTTTCACCTTATCGCTTATGCTGTCTACCTTCACATTCGTCTATTTTCTAGTACACAAAATCTTTAACATCGTTTATTTTTCTGTCCACCAATTCGTTCACTTTGTCTATTTTTCACTTACGTTCTCAATTTTCATATCTATATTTTCATTTACACAATCTATTTTTATGTACTTTTTATTTACACTGTCTGTTATCTTATCTACATTATTAATTTTCTTTTCTACACTCTCAATTTGTTTATTTACATTTTAATTTACATTATCAACATTTGCATTTACTAAATTTATTTGGCTACTTAATTGACCACTCATTCGCTCAATGAGGGCCTTTATTTCTTCTATTTATGCTGACATACTTCTTGTATTCATGCACCTTACATTGGAAATTTGTACAAATATTTATAAAGCGGCTGAATTTAGTTAAATAGCAACTGTATACAATAATTTAATTTTCAGAATTATTTATGAAATCAATTTATTCCTCCAGCCAGTTCTGACACCAGTGTTAAAAATTTTGCAAAAATTTACATGTGGGCAATCCTCTGAGCTTTTTTGGATGGAGGTCTTACAATTAGAAATAAAAACGTTTAATTAAGTTATTGATTTATTAGCTCACAAAACTTACAAAAATACACAAAACAGCAATCAACCACTAACTTTAACAACAACCTATGCACATAATTACTACTGTGCCACAGAAACATTAATTATCTTTGACAATTAAAATATATATATATATTAACTACTAAACAAAAAACTACAAATTACAATAAATGTTCAGTCAAATAACCAATCAATAAACTTTCAAATAATGTCAATGTACAACATTGACCGTCCGAAGTGGTATACTTTTGTTCCAGTACATTCTCACATTAGACAATTTCACTATGGATGTGAACAAAAAATTTCCAAGAAATTTAGAAATGTCATTACACGATACAGTAAACACATTATTTATGATTTGGGAAGCATTGTTTTGTTGTGTTTCATACGTAATACTCTCAATTAGCTTGTCTGTAAAGAAGTATTTGAAGAGTTGAAATGGTGTTTGAAGTTCAGTGTTTGCAAAAGATAGCAAATCTATGCCCAAAAACACTTTTTGTTGTAGGGGTTAGGGACAGGTTCCTTTCTTCCAGTTGACATGATCAGTGTTTATTTAGTCCACACTGTTTACAGAGGGAGACCTGTTTACAGAAGTAGCACTGTTTACAGACGGAGCACTGTTTACCATGGGAGCACTGTTTACAGTGATAGCACATTTTGCGGAACGAGCAGCATGCCTTACACGTGTAGGTTTGTTTACAGGGGTAGAAATGTTTACAGGCGTGGCATTGTTAACAGAGGAAGAATATCTCGTTGTATTAGCACTGGTTGTAGTGGAAGCATTGTTTGTAGAGGTAGCATTGTTTGTAGAGGTAGCATTGTTTGTAGAGGTAGCATTGTTTACAGAGGGAGCCTGTCTCATTGTGTTTGCACTGGTCATACAGGTAGCATTCTGTTTAGAGGTAGCATTGTTTGTAGAGGTAGCATTGTTTGTAGAAGTAATAATGTTTATAGAGGTAGCATTGTTTGTAGAGGTAGCATTGTTATGTAGAGGTAATATTGTTTGTAGATGTTGCATTGTTTGTATAGGTAATATTGTTTGTAGAGGCAATAGTGTTTGTAGAGGTAGCATTGTTTGTAGAGGTAGCATTGTTTGTAGAGGTAGCATTGTTTACAGAGGGAGCCTGTCTCATTGTAAATGCACTGGTCATACAGGTAGCATTGTTTGTAGAGGTAGCATTGTGTGTAGAGGTAGCATTGTTTGTAGAGGTAATATTGTTTGTAGAGGTAGCATTGTTTGTAGAGGTAGCATTGTTTGTAGAGGTAATAATGTTTGTAGAGGTAGCATTGTTTGTAGAGGTAGCATTGTTTGTAGAGGTAGCATTGTTTGTAGAGGTAGCATTGTTTGTAGAGGTAATATTGTTTGTAGAGTTAGCATTGTTTGTAGAGGTAGCATTGTTTGTAGAGGTAATATTGTTTGTAGTGGTAGCATTGTTTGTAGAGGTAATATTGTTTGTAGAAGTAATATTGTTTGTAGAGGTAGCATTGTTTGTAGAGATAGTATTGTTTGTAGATGTAGCATTGTTTGTAGAGGTAGCATTGTTTGTAGAGGTAGCATTGTTTGTAGAGCTAGCATTGTTTACAGAGGGAGCCTTTGTCATTGTGTTTGCACTGGTCATACAGGTAGCATTGTGTGTAGAGGTAGCATTGTTTGTAGTGTTAGCATTGTTTGTAGAGGTAATATTGTTTGTATTGGTAGCATTGTTTATAGAGGTAATATTGTTTGTAGAGGTAATATTGTTTGTAGAGGTAGCATTATTTGTACAGTTAGCTTTCTTGCAGAGGTAATATTCTTTGTAGAGGTAGTTTTGTTTGTAGAAGTAGCACTGCTTTTTAGAGGTATCATTGCTTGTAGAGGTAACATTGTTTGTAGAGGTAGCATTGTTTGTAGAGGTAGCATTGTTTACAGAGGGAGCCTGTCTCATTGTGTTTGCACTAGTCATACAGGTAGCATTGTGTGTAGAGGTAGCATTGTTTGTAGAGGTAGCATTGTTTGTAGAGGTAATATTGTTTGTAGAGGTAATATTGTTTGTAGAGGTAGCTTTGTTTGTGGAGGTATCATTGTTTGTAGAGGTAGCATTGTTTGTAGAGGAAGCATTGTTTGTTGAAGTAATATTGATTGTAGAGGTAATATTGTTTGCAGTGGTAGCATTATTTTTAGAGTTATCATTGTTTGTAGAGGTAGCATTGTTTGTAGAGGTAATATTGTTTGTAGAGGTATTATGGTTTGTAGAGGTAGATTTGTTTGTAGAGGTAATAATGTTTGGTGAGGTAGCATTGTTTGTAGAGGTAGCATTGTTTGTACATTTATCTCTCTTGTAGAAGTAGCATTGCTTTTTAGAGGTATCATTGCTTGTAGAGGTAACATTGTTTGTAGAGGTAGCATTGTTTGTAGAGGTAATATTGTAGGGGTAACCTTGTTTTAGAGGCAGCATACTTTGTACAGTTAGATTTGTAGAGGTAGCATTGCTTTTAGAGGTAACTTTTTTCAGAGGTAACATTGTTTGTAGAGGCAACATTGTTTGTAGAGGTAGCATTGTTTGTTGAGGTAATATTGTTTGTAGAGTTAGTATTGTTTGTAGAGGTAGCATTGTTTGTAGAAGTAGCATTGTTAGTAGAGGTAGCATTGTTGGTAGAGGTAGCATTGTTTACAGTGGGAGCCTGTCTTAATTCTGTTTGCACTGGTCATACAGGCAGCATTGTGTTTAGAGATAGCATTGTTTGTAGAGGTTGCATTGTTTGTATTGGTAGCATTGTTTTTAGAGGTAACATTGTTTGTAGAGGTAATATTGTTTGCAGAGGTAGCTTTGTTTGTAGAGGGATCGTTGTTTGTAGTGGTAGCATTGTTTGTAGAGGTAACATTGTTTGTAGAGGTAGCATTGTTTGTATAGGTAATATTGTTTGTAGAGGTATTATTGTTTGTAGAGGTAGCTTTGTTTGTAGAGGTATCATTGTTTTTAGAGTTATTATTATTTGAAGAGGTAGCATTGTTTGTAAAGGTAATATTGTTTGTAGACTTAGCATTGTTTGTAGAGGTGGTATTGTTTGTAGAGGTAGCATTGTTTGTAGAGGTAGCATTGTTTGTAGAGTTAATATTGTTTGGTGAGGTAGCATTCTTTGTAGAGGTAATATTATTTGTACAGGTATTATTGTTTGTAGAGGTAGCATTGTTTGTAGAGGTAGTATTGTTTGTAGAGGTAGCATTGTTTGTAGAGGTATCATTGTTTGTAGAGGTAGTATTGTTCGGTGAGGTAGCATTCTTTGTAGAGGTAATATTATTTGTAGAGGTAATATTGTTTGTAGAGGTAGCATTGTTTGTCGAGGTAGCATTGTTTGTAGAGTTAGCATTGTTTGTACAGTTATCTTTCTTGTAGAGGTAGCATTTTTGTAGAGGTAGTATTGTTTGTAGAGGTAGCATTGTTAGTAGAGGTATCATTGTTTTTAGAGTTATTATTATTTGAAGAGGTAGCATTGTTTGTAAAGGTAATATTGTTTGTAGAGGTAGCATTGTTTGTAGAGGTAGTATTGTCTGTAGAGGTAGCATTGTTTGTAGAGGTAATATTGTTTGTTGAGGTAGCATTCTTTGTAGAGGTAATATTATTTGTAGAGGTAATATTGTTTGTAGAGGTAATATTGTTGGTAGAGGTAGCATTGTTTGTAGACTTAGCATTGTTTGTAGAGGTAGTATTGTTTGTAGAGGTAGCATTGTTTGTAGAGGTTGCATTGTTTGTAGAGGTATTATTGTTTTGTGAGGTAGCATTCTTTGTAGAGGTAATATTATTTGTAGAGGTAATAATGTTTGTAGATGTAGCATTGTTTGTAGAGGTATCATTGTTTGTAGAGGTAGCATTGTTTGTACAGTTATCTTTCTTGTAGAGGTAGCATTGCTTTTTAGATGTATCATTGCTTTTAGAGGTAACAATGTTTGTAGAGGTATCATTGTTTGTAGAGGTAGCATTGTTTGTACAGTTATCTTTCTTGTAGAGGTATCATTGCTTGTAGAGGTAACAATGTTTGTAGAGGTAGCATTGTTTGTAGAGTTAGCATTGATTGTAGAGGTAGCATTGTTTGTAGAGGTAGCATTGTTTGTAGAGGTAGCATTGTTTGTAGAGGTAGCATTGTTTGTAGAGGTAGCATTGTTTATAGAGTTAGCTTTGTTCGAAGAGGTAGCTTTGTTTGTAGAGGTAGCATTGAGGTAGCACTACTTTTAGACGTAGCATTGCCTTTAGATGTGGCACTGTTTATAGAGATAACATTGTTTGTAGATGTAGCATTGTTTGTAGAGGTAGCATTGTTTGTAGAGGTAGCATTGTTTGGAGAGGTAGTATTGTTTGTAGAGGTAGCATTGTTTGTAGAGGTAGCATTGTTTGTAGAGGTAGCATTGTTAGTAGAGGTAGCATTGTTGGTAGAGGTAGCATTGTTTACAGTGGGAGCCTGTATCATTGTGTTTGCACTGGTCATACAGGCAGCATTGTGTTTAGAGATAGCATTGTTTGTAGAGGTTGCATTGTTTGTATTGGTAGCATTGTTTTTAGAGGTAACATTGTTTGTAGAGGTAATATTGTTTGCAGAGGTAGCTTTGTTTGTAGAGGTATCGTTGTTTGTAGTGGTAGCATTGTTTGTAGAGGTAACATTGTTTGTAGAGGTAGCATTGTTTGTATAAGTAATATTGTTTGTAGAGGTATTATTGTTCGTAGAGGTAGCTTTGTTTGTAGAGGTATCATTGTTTGTAGAGGTAGCATTGTTTG